>BSBK01004642.1:245000-365000 GCA_027943335.1 Chamaecyparis obtusa | reverse complement strand
TTTTTGTTTTTGTTAATATAAGTTTGCTTTTATTTTTAATATATATATATATATATATTAAAAAACAAAAAAATAAGTAAAAATAAATATAAATATAAATAAGAAAATAAAATAATAATAAATAAATAATATATGCATGTGTATATATATGTGTATAAATGTATTTTTTTATTTTTTATTTTAATGTACTTTGTAATTTTGCACCATAATATTTGATATTTTCTTGTAACAGATAATGTAGAAAATTGAGTCAATTATTAGTTAATATGTTTTATTGATTAATAATTTTAGTGGACTTATTTTATTTCCTAAATTGAGAATTTTATGAATTGGGAATCAATTTATTTTCATTAACATTATAAATTGATTTGCTTAGTATTGAAATTTAATTTGATAATGTAATTATAGTTTGTTAGTGATTATTTTAATAAATTAATTTGCATAATGGTAATTTAGAAATTAGGTTTATTATTAATTAAATTCGTATGTATGTTTTTCCTTCCTGCATTTATGGGTTAGGAGGAATCTTTTTATGTCATCCTTTTAGGATTGTCACCAGAGGTGAGGTTAGGGTTAATGTGTTATATTTGTTTGCCTTGCATACTTTCGTGGAAGTCGATTGCTGCTATAACTCAACCTTATGGAAGCTTATATTTTATCATGATAGAAATTGTTATACATGTTCTTGTTGTACTTTGGAACCAGATTTTGATGTTATGATTCATGATGACCTATGAGATATATTTTGAGATTCATGAACTTAGGGTAGGTTATCTATGTGTTAAAGGGGAAGTGGCTTGCTTTGGAGGCGCTAGATCCTAGAAGTAGCTACCTAGGTATCCTTAGTAGATTACTTAAATTAGTGATAATATAATTAAATGGGGATCTAAAATGAATTAACAAGATAATGGATTCCTCTCCCATGCCTTGAGTGATAGTATAGGCTAAGAATGGGAGAAAGAGAAGATGTTTGCTCATCTAGTACTGGTGGTGAGTTCTAGCATGATCAATTATCCTTGTCTACATGAAAGGGTTTCAAGTTTCACGTATGATCACACTTGGAGTCAGAGTCCAATGAGATCATTCCAAGGGGATGACATATGTGATGTCACTTCCATGATTTCATCTTAGGTTTTCTATGTGTTTGGTTCCCTCTAGATTAGTATGTGTACCTTTAAGTTATTGAGTTGTGCCCTTAAGATATGAACTTATAGGACCCTTTATTAATATATCTAATGTTGGAATTTTTAGTATTGTTATCCAAGTGGGGTCTAATGTTATCTTCTCAGCATTGTGGGAGTGTAACCACATGTTTCCACGAGGTTGAGAAGGTAGTGATTTTTTTACCATTTGAGACTTCAACATTCTTGTTCTAGTGTTGGATGATCCTTTTTGTGGTTGTTTCGTATCCTATCTTTCTTGGAGACTTATTAGTATTATTCTTTATTTTTACTTTGTACTCAGTTGTGTTTACATACCCTACAACTTGTGCAGTGGATGTGGTTTATCATGTATACTTTATAATTCAATTGTATTTTTTATTCTTTGAGATGAGGTATTATGTAGAAGATTTAGATGATTATTGTAATTAATAGATTAAATTGTATTTACATAATTCTATGTTCAGGAACCCTTGAGATTTGTAATCTAAAATTGAGATTTTATTTATGAGTATATAAAGACTTTATGTTTTACTTTGTGCTTTGTTATTCAATATTATTTATAAACTTCTAAGAAAAGAAATTATTTTGTAAAACTTAGTAACATGTTTTAGGTTAATAACTCTTGGGTTCCCTAGTGGGGCATTACATGAGACCCATGTAAAACGTTTGGGCTTATAATATCCTTTAAACAAAAATAAAGTTCCAAAGACCTTTGCCCCTCAAATTTTTACAAATTTCCAGTTTTTGACTATTGTGTGTGTTCTTTCCATTGAAACAAAGCAATCTTGACTTGTCAAACATTAAAAAATAAACAAAAACTTAAAAATTTGCTTGAGAGAAAACCTTCCCAGATCGGCATTCCTGCCAATCTTTGGTCCATGTTCTTTTTAGTGTCTGCGCCTAGAGAATCGACTTTTCTTCTTTATAGAATGAGGTAATTTTAATTCACTGGTAAAAAATTTCTTGAATCAGTGTCTGCATTTGTAGATCAATGCCTACGTTGATTAATATCTCCAACTAGGATCAACACCTCTAACTTTTACCTGAGAGCTAATCAGTTATATCTAGACCTTCCATTTTGGTCCCTCATCACGTCCAGTTTATTAGACTCCATAAGTTTTAACCCTTTGACCTTGAACCAACACATTTGACCCATCATCCCACCTTCATATCTAACCTTTGATTATACCTTGTCATCCTCATTGATTATTAACCTTCCAAATCCTTTCAAACCTTATCTTTGGACTTAGGAGAAATAAACCATCACATTACCCTTTTGAGTTGGACCTTTAATCAAACCATATTGATTAAACATCAATCCAATCTAAAACCCTAATCAAGCCAAGATCAATTTTAATGAATCTAATCCATCAATCCAAAACTTTGATCAATCAAACCCTAACCCTATTTGATCAATCAAGTCCTAATCCTAAGGTTGAAAGACTCTCCTAGGTGAGACGAAGATCCTTATCTTAAGATCAATCCCCAATCAATTTTTTTCTTGAGACACTAGTAGAAATATGCAAAATAAATGACCAAGTGACTAAAACTTTTAGTCACGACAAGTAAAAATATCTAAATTCTAGTCTTTTTTTGCAATGTAGCTATAAATAACTAAGTAAATGACCAATTTAGTCATTGACTTAGAAAAATAACAAAATAGTTAGTCACACAAAATAAAAATGACTAAATAAATGGCTATTTTCTAAGTATGTTGCCTTCTTGAATTGGTGAATAGTGAAAATCATGTTATTTTATGATTTTGAACCTTTGGAGAGAAGATTTATAGCTTTGGAGAGAAGTTTAATTGTTTAAGTTTCACAAAACCTAAAAAACAACCCTAATCTATGGTTATGGAGGTAACAAAAGAAAAGAATGTTGGATTACGGAGAGGGGGGTGAATCAATAATCCATGATCACAAATACCTTAACAACTTTTCTCTAATTAACTCGATAGAAACTCAGTAATACACAATTCACTATTTACCGACAACAGTAAATAAACTATAACAATTAGTAAATCATTCACATGTAACATCAATATTTAATGTGAAAACCCAACATTGGGAAAAACCACTGTGATAATTATCACCCACTAAGAAAATACTCTTCTGAAGTATGACTAGTTAAGAGCCAATCTGGTTAAAGATTACAATACACACTATTAGGTGTGACCTGGTCAAGGGATTTACCTCAGATATATTAGGATCTTCACCCTATTAGGAGTGGCCTTGTTAAAGGGCTTCAAACACTCTTTAGAATATCACATTTTTCAAGGATTTTACAATAAGACTGTTAGGTCTACTATGTTAAGAGATTTCTCTATTACAAATGCTACTAAGAAATAGTAAAAAAAAATGACCTATAAATTTGTAACAATATTTTCTCAATCAAATCCTTGTGCACTATTATGTCTTCACTTCAATTCTTCATTATCCACTAGCATCAACACTTCACCATATCCTTCTTTTCCACTCAGAATCTCACTGTTCCTTCTTCACTACAACAGTCGGTGACCCTTCAACTCACTAGTACATTTGACCTCATTTTCTACCAAAATTTTTGACCATCAATTATAAAGGTTTAGGTTGGTCAGATTATAGAAGGAAAACTTTCTTTTTTTTTAATCCATGCCCGTGTTGGTCAAAATTTTGACCAATACCATGTAGGTCAAAATTTTAACCAACACGGGCATAACTTTAAAAAGAAAAAAGATTTCATATCTCATTTCAAAAATTTGGTTTTAACTTGGAGCGCGTGAAGGAGGAGCGTCTGTGAGGGTTTTAACTATTATTTGGTGAGAGTTTTAGGAGGATACCTGTGAGCTAGGGTTGTCATTATTATTTGGTGTAAAAGGAGGACCACCTACGGGTGGCCACTATTATTTGGTGCAAAAGGAGGACTACCTGCAGGTTGCCACTGTTATTTGGTGTAAAAGGAGGACCGCCTATGGGTTGCCATTGTTATTTGGTGTAAAAAGGAGGACCACCTACGGGTTGCCACTGTTATTTTGGTGTAAAAGGAGGACCACCTTTGAGGGTTGCCACTATTATTTGGTGTAAAAGGAGGACCGCATGTAAGGATTTCCTTACTCTACATTTTTCTGGCATTGTTTTATGCTTCTATGCTATTGGTACTTGTTGGTTATCAACTTAGGGCCTATGAGCAATGTGCCAGGGCATCATGTATTGTGTATTTTCTAGCATGTTTTTTATCACTGTATAGGTGTTTGAGATTTTGATCTCTGTTTATATACATTTGATTCAAACTCAGTGACTCAGCAAAAAAAAAAGCCCCCCATTTTTTTACAAAAAACTTTAAAACCTAAAGTAGACTATGGGTTGATGTGAGAATTTCACAACACAATTAGAGGAATCTCTTGTGAGAATCCTCGAAGCTCGGTCTAAGAAGACTGCATCATAGGAAAAATCCATTGAGAAGCCTTTCCAATTAATAAATCCTTTCCTCACCTTCTTCGATGACTGCTCTCAATTACTTTGGTTATACCAAATCAAAAGCAAGAATGAAGTGTTTCTAACATTCAAAAATTTCAAATGTCTTTGATTAGGCAAGGGAAGAAAGTATTTCAACAAAGAGTTTCAACAATTCCTTACGAATCACTGTATCATGTTACAGTGTAAAATCTGATACATTTCACAATTTAATAATGAGAGGAAAATACAATCAAATTTGTTTCTATATGATTCCTATATACAAAATCCCCAAATTGTCCTCTAAACCCTCCTTAAACTAGGGCCTACTCAATGTACACCTTCTAAACCCAATATCAACCAAAAAAAATGCTGGTTCACCATATATCCAACATATACTAACTATTTCAACCATAAAAAGGTACCCTCCTTATGGTAGATTATCTACTGCAATACATTAGCCTCCAATTTTGGTGTTCCTTCAACCAATATGCATATAGTGATCACCAAACTTCAACACTCCTCTAAAATTTAAGATTATTTTCATATCATATATGTTACAACATGATCATTACATGAGTACCAATTCTTTACATCCATGAAATGATCATGGGATCATCATGAAACTCAAAACAGTTAAGGAAAATACTCATATTTAATACGATGTTAGCAAATTCAGAGAAAAAATAGTCTACAATAGTTTCTTAAATCATGAAAATTGCTTTCATTGACACTTATTAATGTTCATTAACCATTCAAGAACTATGAAATATAGAAAATCAAACTACCATAAGGAAATTTTCATAAATTGGTTACTTTTAGTGTTTCCAAACAACACAGTTTGTACAAAATGCTTCCTCCTCCGTACTGTTCTTTCCTTATGCCTTGACCAGCCTATATAAGGTGTATGAAAACTTTTCCAACCAATTCCAATCAGTTCCCTTTGTTTACAAATGCATTTAATCCTTTCAACAAGCTTTCCCTTCTAATTGACACTAGTCATTAGGATTTAAATATTTGAATTTTTTAAACTATATTCAAATAAACTCCTATAGACCTATAACTTTAGCATGGGTCATTTTGTGACCTTATTACATCATAAAAATCTATAAAATACTAACTAACCAATGTATGCATCATTTTTTCCTATTACATGAATTTGGTCCTATGGTCCTTACCAGGACCATTGAGACATTTTCCAATATTTACTAGAAGAAAGCACAATGCCATTATGTAAATAGCTAGATGCATAATTCATGTCAATTATGTGGATGTTAAGTTCCAAGGATAAGTGGCTACCTATGTCATACACATCATCAACTAAATAGTAAATAGTGACTTGAGTTCTCAAAGGGTGTACTCCATATGGTTTTTGATCAAAGAAAAGTCAAATATTTCTCATCTCTTAGTGTTCGGATATGATGCCTAGGCATACATTCCTTATAAAATTCATCACAAGCTAGCATCTAAGTTGGAAGTTCATTCCATCAAATATAATTATGATTCCAAGGACTATCATTTATATAATTGTTCATCCAAGTAATCTTTATAAAGAGAGATGTCTTCCATGACAATATCTCTCTTATACTTCCACCAAGCCACTTCCAGATTTTCTTTCACCTAAGAATTCTTACACTTATGTGACTTTGTCCCTATTCCATCCCTTTCTTGCAATAGATGCTCCTACCACTCAACTTTGATCATCTTTCCCTATACTCCCAGTTATGTAGATGGCATCTACAATACCCGATTTGTACTTCCAAAAGATGTTTACTCTAGCAAAGATTCTTGAGGTGATCAATGAGATAGATCCATAGTCCACCACATTCCATAAGATCAAGTGATTGGGAAGCATTTGTTTGGCATTTTTTTATGCTTCTATGATATTGGTACCTGTTGGTTACCTACTTAGGGCCCATGAGCAATGTGCCAAGGCATCATGTATTATGTATTTGTTGGCACATTTTTTATCACTGTATAAGTGTTTGATATTTTGATCTTTGTTTATATACATTGTTGCTATTACATTCATGAGGTACTTATTATGTTCTTCACATTACATGAAGCTAGGGAATCTTTGTGTAACTATTCCACTTTCTAGTTTACACATAATTTTATCTTTTTCCAGGAAAAAGTTGTTTAACTTATGATCACATTATTGAAAATTTATCTACATCATCACTCCTCTAAAAATTGATCTAATGGACTGGCAAAATGCTAAATATAAGTAAACATGCTTATTCATATGTTCACTAATACCTTCAAGTTCCAACTCTTTTATCTTCTCATTAGATGCTTGTTTCTGTCCAAAAAAAATCATTACTTCTAAACTATCCCAACTTGGTCTTTATACATATAGACCATGTGAAAAACATGCTTTTAAGGTGCTTGGCTTATTAGGATGGCATTGGAGAAAATAAAGGGCATCTATGCCATATTTTTGTATCTTTTAAGAGTGCACCCTCATGAATGCCTCTAATATCTTACTCATTACTAACCATTCATCATACATCTTGACCTATGAAGAATCTTAATTCTATGACACTGTCACCAATATTACACTTCATGAAGTCTACAAAGTAATGTATTTGTTATCTCAAAATTTCCTAGTATGATACACATCACATTCCTCTCATTGTCACTTGTTTGGCATTCTTACACTTATGAATCTTAATTTGAACCTCTCCTTGTAACCATTATCCTTTGAACTGACCTGCAACATTATTTATGTTCTTTGCATAGTGACATAAGAGCATGCATATCATCTATATTTGACCATCTCCTTGCATAGCTCATGATATTTCATTATCTTTTTTTCTTGCATACTCTTTCATTGTGAAATCCATTCCTCATAGTGCTCACTGACATAAGGTCTCATGACTGTGGTATCACTTCGTGTTGATCATGCCACATTTTTTTATGAATTTCTACTCATGCTTTGGGATGTCTTCTTTTTCTTAATGAATCTATTTATAAGCTAACTAACTACCCTTGCATTCCACTTGTACTTAAGACTAACCTTGTCACATTTTCTTAAGTCTTTTATATATTCACAAGACTACTCTAACCCATATGAAGACTGTCATCTATGCTTCTTTTAATGACTTCCCTGAAAAAAAATTGAAAGTCTTATGATTGTTTATAATAACTTCTATCACAAGATTACTGGAGATTGAAAATGATAAATTCAGTATTTCATTGTGACAATATGTATGTTCCTTTTTGTGGAAATTATAATCAATGAATGAGAATACAAAATATTGCTCCCATAGAGCCAAATCTGTCATGTAAATCTCTGCAAGTAATATTTTGACTATTCTATTAAAAAATGTTTATTTTATGGTTGATATGGATCCAAATGATTTTTAGGGTATGGTGTTGCATTTCATTAGAGTTATGAATATTTTTGTGCAGGTTTGAAAGCATTTTTGGGTCCTCTGGATGTGACTCTCCTTGTACAGTCAAGGTATACACCAGTCAGATTAGATAGATGCAAAGATTGGATTTAAGACTGTTTCATTTTCGTGCATAATGAGTATGTTAGTATGGTTTTTTTTTATCAAGTTGAATCCATTCATGAGTGTCTAAGGATGTAGAGGAAGTTGGTGTGTTGAAACACAACCAACAGTGATTGTTCCTGCACAGTGCACCAATGAAATACCATGAGGACAGGGTAATGAGATAGTACTTAATGTTTTCCATGAATGGAAGGGAGTTGTGAAGGATGGATTGTCATTATGTTATATGTTTCAAATTTTCTTGAATGCAGGGTAGATAGTGAAGTGGAAGAACATTCTTAGATTGCTTGGATAGCCCAGTTTAAGGGTCACTAGAATATGTTGTCAATAATGATAGCATTCATTATAGCTACAGGAACTCTTGTAATTGCCCAAATTCTATTTCATACTTCTCTTATATAATACTATATGCCACTATCATTATGCCATTCTTTTAAATGAGAAGTAAGGATTGGAAAAATCAAGGATTAAACTATCTTGTAGCAAATATGGTGATAGCTTAGGCATTAAATACATGTCACCTTTGAAATTATGTGCAGTGATTTTGCATAATTAAACTTTACATGGTGAAGGATATTGGTTTTGTGGTCAGCACCCTCATTTGTGAAGGAATTTTTTTTTCCTTATGTAGGCTATGAAAGTAATTTGGGTTTTCTTCTTTATTAAACATCTATTAATTTGGATATGAAAGTAATTTGGCTATGAAAGTAATGTGAACTCCTATTAATGTTTCAGCAACTGTTATCTTGATAAACTCTCTGTTTAGTTTTAGCACCCATGTTAGTTTTGAAGTAAACAGTGGTATAATATCATTCGGGTTTTCTTCTTTATTAAACATCTAGGGTATAGTCAGTTTAATAGTAGTTTGACATAAAATATATGAAGGCTTCTTATTTTATCTTAGGGATAGAGATAATTTAATTTTAACTTTGGTTGTGTTAACAGAACTATGTTGACTTTATTTTGTAGTTGTTTAACATGAGAGTTTGTAGATTAATAGGAGTTCACATATACTAGTGTGCCATAGTTTCCCATAAGGGATCTAAGAAGACGTATATGCAGTGGAGGCCATAAGAGATTTTTGTGGAGATTTTCTAGATATGGAGATTTTCTAGAGTGGATATATACATATACCTTTGCAAATCTCCCTTCTTTGGCCTCCACTCATACATCTTCTCATAATCTAGAAACTTTGGATACTATTTCTCATCCATGCACGAAATGTGCTAGTGATCGTATAAAATTACTTAAAACTAGTGAAGGGTGTTGGGAACAACATCTAGATTACAAGGGGATTCCATTCTGGTGTGGGAGGTGTATTCAGATAGGGCATCCTAGTGGAAAGACGTCTCACACCATCATTATACGGTGGAGAAGAAGTTGAAGCAACAAAAGAGTTTTTCTCAAGCTGTGCATGGTGAGACATCAAATCAGGAAATTGGAAATGCATGTAAAGTGACCAATGTTATGAAGGGAGTGGATGGTTTGGATGATGGGTAGAGTACTAGAAAGGTAGCAACCACACCAGAGGGCAAAGAAAAGAAAAGACATGTTGGGTGCCGAGACCAAAGGGCAAAAAAATAAAAGATGTCAATGCATAAATTATTACTATTTTGGAAGATGCAAATCCAACCGAGGAGATGCTGAAGAGGATAGATGAATTGATGGTGTGAGCACATCATTTTGAAGTAAGCAGTAATGAATCTTTAGTTATAACAAAAGTTCAATAAAGGTTTATATTTTATACTCTTTTATGTTGTGAACTAAAATATGTATGTGTTCTTGTTACAGGATTTTTTGCTTGCTCAATTACTTGGTCATGGACATCGTGGTGAGGCCAGTAGTAGCATCATGCAAAATAGTAATAATTTCTGCATTGACTCTTTTTAGTTTTTTCTTCACCATATTTATTATATTAGGGATTTTTGGGATATCCTCATCTATATCTACAGCTATTGCCTATGTTGTTGCAGGTGCTTTTCCCCTATCCTGAACATCAAATTGTGACAAAAATATCAGTAAAACTATCATAATAACTCCAAAACCCTAAATAAATAATATAATAATATAACATTTTTCAACTATCTAATTTGTACAATTTCAATAAGGTTTACCATTGCTAAAGAATGGGTGGGAGGAGCATCCTTGCGGCTTGTATCATGTGGGGGATCCATATCATCCTGTGACAAAGATTAAATCTAAAAACTTTAGCAAACTGAAAGAAATAGACTTAGCAAAAAAAAACTTATTAATAAAATGGTATATTGGAGTCATAAACTTGAGGTTAGTTTAAATGGTATATAGTACTTACTACCCTCATGATAGTAACTTTGTTTGTATCTATGTGATTTAAATGGTAATCTATTAGCAGTTCTTCCCCTACACTTATTGATTTTATCACACATACAAAAACTTGATTCCCCTCACGCGCCTCAAATATGCAATTGGGTTTCTTATTAGTTGAGGAAGGTTGCATACTATTTATAAAACCCACAAAAAGAAATGATTTCTTAAAAATGCTCTTTGATAAAATTTGTTTGATTAACTTTGTTGGATAATGAAAGAACATTGTTTTAAGTAATTATCTATGAATGTTGTGTATTAATATTGAATTATATGTCATGTTAATGAATATTGTTATGTGTTAATGAATTCTTGATTAGTGTTGCGTATTAATGAATGTTATATCATATTAATGATTGTTATGTGATTGTATTGATTGAATGTTATAGTTCATAAATGGATGAATGAAGTGTGTAATTAGATGTTAATGGGGAATTTAGATTGATGTTAGGGGGATGGGGGGTGAGGCCAGATGAGCTTCCACCTTCACATGGTTGGCCTTGTTAAGTAGAGAATATTAAAGTATTCTCAAAACCAAGTGAAGCTCAAACTAACATACCTTCATTATTTAATCAATTTCATTCATTCTAGGTCTTTGCTCATATGTGCATTTTGAATGTGTCATTGTCAGGAAACTATCAAATAAAAAACTAGAAGGGCCAATAGTCAACTTCTCATTGTCATTGTCTGGCATGATTCAGCTTCATTTTGTGTAAGTATTCTCGTATCGAATGCATCAACCTCTCTTGGCCTAATGTGGATTATTTCATTAGTTTGTGTTTTTGAGTAGGTGAAGTGTTAAATTAGTTCCTATCTTCTATTCTTAATTCATTCAAACTACAGGAGGGCCTGACAAATATACTCAACATAAAATTGACTGCTAGTCTGGGCAATTAAACACACAAATATTGAGTCATCGATCAGGTATACTTTTTTTTAAGTAATCGCTACAGAAATGGTTAAGTTTTCCTAAATTTTTAAAATAAGTCATAATTATTCAGTATCATATTCTTAGCTGCAAGTTATAGGTCTTCATACCATAAATTTTAGAGTTCAACTCTTACATGGACAAATTTGTAGGTTGTATTGAACCATCTATTATCTTTTTTGACTCTTTAGTTGTCAGAAAGATTAAATTCACATCCTAGTTGTCATTGTGTTTGGGACATAAAGCTTTATTTAACTAAATTAATTCTTTTAATATTGAGATAAAAAATCTACAAATAAAGCCTAGACTAGGGACTGCATAGAAAACTATCATATGAAGAACTACTGAAATGGTAGTATCAAAGTTCCTTACAAGCAATCCACATATCAAAATCTAGTTGTAGGATTAAAAAACAAGACAAGATAAAAAAATTTCATAGGCCCATACAAGACACCCACCAAAATATAGACTATCAATTTATAGAACCCTTGTAAGATATCCCAAGGAACGACGTGTAGTGAAAACCAGATAGATAGAAAAAAGAACATAACCATATGCTGCCTCACTTCTTTGAGGTAAGCCAAACTTAGTCCAATTCTCTTAACAATGGTACATATCCATCCAAGTGCAACAACCATCAAAGATTTGCAGCGGTAAAGAGAATCCCCATATTTTATCAGCCTAACATAATCTTTGGCCACTTTGGCAATGAGATTATGAGCAATATTGATTTGGCCAAGGGCCAACTTGTAGTGATCTTTATCATATAAAAAATTTAGTAGATCTCCATAAAATGGATGCACACCATACCTATCAGTTGAACTAGACTTTCTTTGTTGTAGAATTGATTTAGTATAGAATATTTTCTAGCAGGATTTTTTTTTTTAAAGCAAGGTTTTCGTAGCATTATCTACCACTTGAGAAAAAGTTTCCATAGCTAAATTTCCTTGCCACAATTGATATTTCTCTAAAGACTTACAAGTTAGTAAGTCCTCGGCTAAAGGGCTGATAAACTAAATAAAGTTTCAAACATATGAACAAATAAAACTCATACAAGCAAAAGTCGGAGCCAAATTGAATAGCATTAGCTATTTGTCAGCAGAAGGTCCCTGCTAGAAAAAACACATTTGTCACTTCATTAAGATGACAATTGTGTACTAAGTTTCCTAACTATATAAGTCATCATCATTTTTATTATCTGTTGTAGCAAATATATCCGAAGCACCAACAGGTTTATCTGGAAATCAAAATTCAGAACCAAAGCCTTGAGATTGTTGTAGTGTTTGTGCAAAGGCTTGATACTTCTGAATATTAGCATCACTAACACTTCTTCGAGCATATTTCATTGACTCCTCAAAATGAGTAGCCTTTATTTTAGCTACCTCATCACTATCATCCTCATCCATTGCCTCGGGGTTCTCACTTCTTTTTCTTTCACGTTCAATATCCTATAAAGTGCAGAGGAAAGAGAACATAACAAATTGAAATAATAAGATACAAGTTGAGGAAAATTGAATCAAAAAATGTAAAATTCTAACAAACCAATTCAAAAAAAACCATTAAGAAATTCATAACCAAATCTAGTTTGCAAAAGCTGCTACAATTGAAACTCGCCTTCTCAATATTTTCTCTAATAGCATACTTGCAAGCCCATTGACAAATCTCTATAATATCAGCTCCACTAAATCCTTGGGTATAATGGGCCAATGCCATTAGGTCCACATCCTTTGAGATAGGTGATTTTCTCAAGCAAGAACTGAAAATTTGATAATGTGAGAACTCATCAGGTAAGGGAATATAAATCAACTGGTCAAGTCAACCAGGCCTTAGCAATGCAGGATCGATGATATCAGGTTTGTTTGTAGCACCAATAATGAAAATTGTTTTCTTGGTTGTCATACCATCCATCTCTGTCAACAACTAGTTAAGGACTATGTCCATAGCACCAACAGCATCCCCAATACTACTTCCACGTTGCAAACATGCAAACCAATTATGCATCACCAATTAGAATGGATTGAAACAAAATAGTTCAAATAGTTCAAACAAAATGAAAAAACCCATAGTTTCATGTAGAGTAGAGCAGATGGATTACTAGAGCCTAAAGCAGTCTGGAAAACAAAACGAGCAGGGACCCACTAGCAACAAGCAGAAGAATGAGTGTGGAGACCTGAAGATAAATATCTAGACTAATCACCGATCAGGATTCCATTGGTGATTAGTCTGGATATTTATCTTCAATTTTTTTTTTAAACATTCCATATTTTGTCAAAATTTTGACTCACCATGGTCGACGTTTCGACTCACCATCGTCGAAAGTCTGACCTAGTTTGGTCTAAAAATTGACTATTCTATGTTGAAATGTGGCCTCGTGGGTTTGGCATCTGAGTCAGAGCTGCCAAATATTTTGACCAATATTGGTCTTAAGTGTGATGAAATTTGGTCAAAATATGACCGTCGTGAGTTTGGCATCCTGGTCGAAGCTGCCAAATATTTCAACCAATATTGGTCTAAAGTACGATGAACTTTGGTCAAAATATGACTGCCTGGAGTTTGGCATCCTAGTCAGAGTGGCCAAATATTTCGACCAATATTAATCTAAATTGTGACTAACTATGGTCGAATGATCGACCAATATATCAACACCTTCTAATGTTATTTTTGACCAAGATTGGCCTCATTTTTTAACAAGATTGGCGTCGAACATTCTACGATTAAAGAGATATGTCGATATTTCGATGATGAAAATAGAGACCAATCAGTTGGTCGAGTATTCGACCCATTTGGGTAGAAACTTCAACCAATACTCCATTGAAAAAAGGTACAAAATGTACTAGTGACTATTCAATTTTCTAGCCATTTGTCCATACAAGATCATCCTTTATATAGACAAATTTTTCCTCTTAATCTCCTCTATTACATTTTTATTTGATCAATCTTGATCGTCCAATTCATTATACCTTGAATCTGGACCTCGGTAACACGTTTTCTTTTCACCTAGGAACTTGAAATTTTGTAGAAACTTGTTCCATCTCTTTTTGTCATTTACATCTTGTCGTAGATCTTCACCTTGAATTTTCATAATTTTAGATCTCTTGTAACTAACTCTCCTTCTCATCATGATCATCCAACTCATCATAGTTGATCATTAAATGTCGATTCAATCCTTATTTAATATCTTTTTCTTGCTTGATGGTCTTCATTAGAATTTTGATTAACTTCATTTGGTGCCTAAACCTTTCCTTTTTGTTCGGAGCCTTGAGTTCCTTTCGCTTTACCAAGTGACTTTTCCTTTTACCTTTACCTTACCGAGTGACATATCCAACTCGGTAGCCAAAACAACTTAACTTACTGAATTGTCAAATCTTCATCGCCATGCTTTACCGACTTAACATATAATCATATTTTAGGTAGAAAACAATTATATAAACATAATCTAATCATTGTCTAATTTGTATCAATTGCCCATTTATGTTCTTCAACTTCTCATTTATTCTTCTTCTTAACTCATTCATCTTATATCATATACCAAATGATATGACAACATAATATAAACCATAAATCAATTGGTTGACATCAATGACAAGACAATAACTAATCTAACATTTCTACTATCATTATGTGTAGTGCCCCTCCATAGTTTGTTTTTTAATTTTATATTGCCAAACTCTTTTAGGCCACTTTCATGTGTGCATTGATATTTTGGTTTTATTATGATTTTAGATGTATGACACTACATGGTGAAATTTAATAAATAGATGATTATGATGGTTATAATGATTCGGTTATATGTTGTTAGTTATCATGATGTTGTACTTGTTTTGAAATGATGCTTAGGATGATGATTATACTTACCCCATACTTGAATGTGTATGGTGTTCATGTATGCTTTTATTTTCCTATATGATGTGCTTGATATGGTTGAGGGACGGAGTCATAGTTACCTGCTTGCAAGATCCACATGATATCCTGATCCCCACCATTATTTGCTTATGTGTGTGTACATGCAGGTTTGTAAGTACCAAGTATCAACTTCCCTGAATTGTCAGGATGAGCGTGCCCTATCGCTAGTCTCAATTGTAAAAGAGGGGAGCTAATATTGAGATCCAAATCCTAACCTAAGCCATATTATTGTCTTGAAATAGTGGACAATATTCTGATATTCCTACCCTTTTTAAACTCATCCAGTTGACGTGAGTTTATATCCCTATTCTTGAGTATGAATGTGGGTCTTTAGGTTCTTTTGATTCTTTTGATTTTTGGTTATTGGTGTGATTTCTATAATTAGATCTTTGTTATTTTTAGCTATGAGATATTATTTAATTTGAATTAATTAAATTCAACTATTAAGTTTAATTTATTATTTAAAGGATTATTGTGTGGTAGAAGTATTTGATTAATGAGAATTAATCAAATACATTCACCTTAAAATTATTTGATTGTAAATTTAACCCTTTTTCAATTAAGATGTATTTATTAAGTTAAGAATTAATTTACCATGTGAAAATTATTTTAGACTAAATATTTTATTTTAATTAATTTGGATGCATTAAGTTGCACAATCAGAATTGATTGGATTAAATTGAAGGTATTAGTTAATTTTGGTTAAGCGGTTTCAACAAAAGGCAAAGTGGAGAAGAGACTTTAGTTCAACTGAAATTGAACTGAAAATCAGAAATTAATTCATGCAAAGCTTTTTGGTGGAGTTGAGTTCCAAACCCTCGCATGTGGAATGGGAATTCCTATATGTTGGAGATTTGGCCATGATTTTGAGGGACACGGGTTGAAGAATTTTGGGTGAAGAATTCAATTTTGGAAAAGCTTCGAAGGTTTAAAATTTATCTTCAGATCTAGTCTTCATTCGAATAGTATTCGGTGTTTAAGGTAGGGTTTGATTTTCTTTGTGAATATGTTATTTTAAAAAAATTGAAAAGGGGTGTATTCTTTGTGCCTGTCGGATTTGGATGCCTAGATTTTCATTTTTTCTTCATATTGAAAGTTTAGTAGATGTGATCATGATTGCAATTCTTGTTTTCTGATTTTTATTTGTTTTCCAATTAGGGTTTCAATTATATTAGAGAATTTAATTTAATTTAATTTAATTGAGAAATATGTGTGATTGTGGAAATCAATCAATTTTAGATCTGTTACTCAAAAATATATATGGATTATAATGAATAAATTTGTGGTTTTAATTTAAGTATATTCTTATTAGAAAAAGAAATTAATTAAAATTAATGATAATTTGGTTGTTGTTTTAGGAGCAGTAAATTAATTACTGGCAAAATATTTTATATGTTTTTAATTTCTTTAAAACATATGTATATATATATATATATATATATATATACATATATATATATATACATATATATATACATATATATATATATATATGTATATATATACATATATGTATATATATATATATATACACATATATGTATATATATATATATATACATATATGTATATAGATATATATATATATATACATATATGTATATATATACATATATATATATACATATATGTATACATATATATGTATATATATACATATATGTATATATATATACATATATATATATATATATATACATATATATATATATACATATATGTATATATATACATATACATATATATATACATATACATATATATACATAAATATATATATATACATATATATATATATACATATATGTATATATATACATATATGTATATATATACATATATGTATATATATACATATATGTATATATATACATATATGTATATATATACATATATGTATATATATATACATTTATTTATTTATTTATTTATTTATTTATTTATATATATATATATTTTTTACATTTTAAAAAAATGAAAAAATTTAATAAAGTTTGGAGGGGCATTAACCCCCCCAAACCCCTCACAACACTCATAGGGGTGGTTATTGTGTGGTAGTACTCTACAGGGTATTGAGGCACATCAGTACCCTTCCTTAATTTGCAGGCCCCACCTTGTTTTGGGGTGTGGTTAATTTTAAAAATACATAAATAAAATTTAATTTGTTTTAATATGTTTTTTTTAAGGCATGTTATTATTTTTCCGAAAGGTATTTTCTTTTATATATTAAAGTTGGATTTTGATTAATCATTTAAATGCATGGAATTTTTGTATGTTAATATAGTTACTTATATTTATATTTAAAATGTAAAATATAAGTACTATAGTATAGTTTAAATGATTATTTATTAATTTAAATTTGCATGATTGTATATTTGGACATCGAATTAATTGAGTCTACGTGGTGTTCAAATTGTCTTGCATGTGGTTATTGAGGAGATGATTTCATCCTTAGACTATAAGATTATATTTTATTTTAATAATTTTAATGCTTGAGTCAATTTATTTTACTTAATTTAATAAATTGATTTAAGGTTAGAATTTAATTTATGTGAATATAATTATAGCCTTGTTAGTAATTGTTACATGGATTAATTTTTTGTTGGATTATAAATTAGTTTGTTTTAATTCTCTTTAGCCTTGTATTACCCTATGTGGTGGATTAAGAGGTTAGAATGCCATCTAATGGGAATGTAATCAAGAGGCGGGAATTAGATGTTTTTTTTATCATGTTTGTTTGCCTTGCATACCTGATTGTATCGATTGATTTTATCCAACCCTATGTGGAGAATGTTCTATGATGGTTTTGGTCTTGCATGTTCCTGTCACTTTTTGGAACTAGTTATTGAGATTCAAGAGTTGGTTAACTCATAGTTATGCTTTGATCTTGTGAAACCCTGGGGTAGGTTAACTAAGTGTATAGGTGGGAAGAGGTTTGTAGTTGGTGTCGTAGTCCGCAAGTGGCTGCCAAGATATCCTATTACAAGTGGCATAACAAGTGATAATTAATGACATTGAGAGTTTAAAATAAATTAATAAGATATTATGTGTCTTGCCCATGCCTGAGTTCCTGATTGAGTTTTGACTAGCATGGGAGTGGGAAGATGCTTGCCACCTACATGGACTAGATATGGCATAGTTAGTTCCTCGTCTAAACGAGAGGTTACTGATACCACATAGAGTTACTAGGGCATCGGGGTCTTGAGAGACTACTAGGATAACCCTAGAGTTGGCTCGTGTGATAACACTTCCCTTTATGCATCTTAGGTTTCCTACGTGTGTTGGTTGCCTCTAGTTGAGTAAGTGTTACCTTGTTATCCTATTGTACCTTTTGAGTTAGAATGCTGTCAGAATATTTTTCCTTAGCTTGTTTTTATTGTTGATGTTTATTATCTAAGTGGGATCTATTGTTATCTCCTCAACACGGTGGGAGTGGACCATTTAGGTTCCACGAGGTCAGGTGGTAGTGATTCTTTTACCATTTGAGATACCAACATTCGTGTACCAGTGATGGATGATCCTTGTAGCAATTGTTCCTTCTTTATCTTTAATGATGGAGATGTGTTCATATCCTTCTTATTCTATGTTTCCTTGTATCATTGTACCAGTTGTTCTAGAGATATCATGTTGTACTTTATTTTGGTTATTGTATTACATATCCTATGGCATGTATAGTGGATGTAGATTATTATGGATACATTATGGTACCAGTTGTATTTATGTTATCTTTTATATGATGTATTTATCATTCCTTTGTATACTTGAGATTTTAGTTATATCTAATCTAAAGTAATTAATTAATGCTTACATAATCTACATCAAGGAACCCTTGAGATTTGTAATCTATGTTGAGTTGTATTCATATGTGAATTGTTAATTATATTGTATTGCTTCCACATTGTAAAACATTGTTTTCATCTATTAACACTTAAAGAAAAAAAAAATGTAAACTTAGTTTCATGTTTAGGTTAATTTCTCCTAGGTTCGCTGGCAGGGCATTACACTTGGTATCAAAGCCCGAGTTTCTACACTAGGAACTCTAGGAATTTGTGTGCCCATTAGATGTTTAAATAGTTAAAACTTGAAACAAAAATTAGACATACAACACTCTATATTTCAAGTTATAATTTTATATATCGTGTCTTCTTTTATTCCTGGTTGGTTTTAAGTTATCATTCTTCTGTTTGGGTGTTGTAGGAGAGATGGTTTCTAGAGCTAGATCTGTTGGTAGAGGTCATAGTGGAGGTCATAGTAGAGGACATGGGAGGGGTAGGCATCCTAGCCCTCCTACAATTCATAGATTTGAGATTTTTCATGAGGATAGTGGTGAGTAGCATGGTGATTCTAGAGAGCCTAATACCAGGCAAATACATTAGACCATCCTAGAACATCTACCTATTCATAATAGGACTAAGAGAGGTGAGTCACACCATTCTGAGAACCAGGATAGAAAGAGATCTAGGAGTCCTAGGAAGAAGGACACTACCATTGGTCAAGAAGCCTTAAAGGCTAATCAGATGAGAGATCTTTTGAGATCACAACCTCCCTTTGATGGTCTCAGTACTAGTTTTGAGAAAAAGACATGGCTCATTGCATTGGATCAATGTTTTTCTATGCAGTAATTTGATACCAATGCTAAGGTGAGGTGTGACATCATGCACCTTGTAGATTTTTCAGCTATTTGGTGGAAAATAGAAGAGCAAAAACTTGGACTTGGTATGGAAGTTGTTACCTTGGAGTTTTTTCTTGAGAACTTTCAGGAACAGTTTCTATTTGATTAGTAGCAGCAAAAACATGCAGATGAGTTTCAAAACTTGCAGCAATTGACTATGTATGTTTAAGATTATGAGTGGCATTTCTTCAAACTCAAGCGCTACGTGGCTTTTGGTGATGATTCGGCACTAATGGTTCAGCATTTCATTAGGGGGATTAATTGTTGCATTGTTGGAGATGTTAGGCTTTTTGAACCTAAGACCCTTGAGGAGGTAGTTATTAAGGCTACCTTGATGGAGGCAGACCTGGATTCAGGTCATGCATCTTTAGGATCTAAGGGGAATCAGTTGCAGAATAATGAAAACTCTCAGAACCCTTTGAATAGGATAAAATATGGATGGGGTCGTAGAACAATGGTTTGCACATAAAAGAGACTCCAAAACCAAATATTTTACACATAAATTTGAATTCTAAGGGGATGGAATGTAAATCTAGAAATGCTAATGTTGAAATGAAGAAGTAAAGGTACTTACCTCCGACAAGAACCTGCTAAAAACCTTGTCAAACAATCTTAGAAACTATTGATTTTCATTGATCTGAACCGAAACGGTGAGATCTACAAAAGCCAAAAATCTCTTTCTTTTCTGAGGGAGGTCATCCTTGACCTAGGTAGAAAGGAAAAATCTTACCCTGGGGTAGGATCCTACCCCCCACTGAAGGTCATCCTTGACCCAACTGCTCCAACAGAAATTTTGTTCGCGGATCCTGGAAGTTCAGCGAAAAGGGTATCCAGATCTGCACTTGAATTTGTCATCATGTACCTATACCTGCAAGACAAATGGTTTTTTTGTTTGGATGGGGGGGTTTGCCTTGGTCAAAACTTAGTTTGGAATCAACCTTAATAATGGAATTGAAATAGAGAATGCTAGCAAGTAGTAGAAGTAGATCTAATAACAAAGCTATGAAATTCAATAGATATGCAATTGTATTTCAAATGTAAACAAGTATGTTGATATGAAAGCTTAAACATAACATTATCAAATGTAAATCAAAACCTTCATGATTGTATGCTTGGAATCCACCTTGAGGGAAGAATGAATGGATCTTGAAGATGAACAAAGGATCTTGAAGGAAGATCACACCATCATGATGGATAGATCTAGGGTTTGAATGATGAATCTTGAATGCTAAAACCAAATTCCTCCAAAGGCTTGAATGCTTGAATCCTTGATCTTCAATGGAGAACTTGAATAGAGATGATGGCTTGAATGCTTGAATGGAAGATTGCTTGAATTAATGCTTTATTGATCACCAATGTCTCCTTGAGAGTGCTTGATGTATGATGGAATGAGATGGAGAAAATGAGAGAGGAAGGCTTCCTTTTATAGTGATATAGGGCACAAACCTCTAGAGGGGCCACCTTGGGGAATTAAATTCCAATTAGGCCTTAATCCTTTAGAAATGGACCTAGATTAAATGCAATTTAAGGATTTACCATTCCAAAACCCAAAATGGTCATCCCGAAAGTGGGAAAAAGAAACTTTCTGAAGCCCGACATCTCGTAACTCCCAGAATCTAAAAATTGGACCTGGGGTCAGGTATGAGGTAGACACCACCCTAGGTCAGGGTCAAGTTCATCCCTGACCTAGGTTAGGGTTTAGGCCATCCTTGACCCTACCAGGTCATCTTTGACCTAGACAAACAGAAACTCCAGATTCTCAGAGAAAACTATTCGGAAAAGGCTGGAAATAAGGAGGAGAGAAATAGAACAAGGGGAAATAGCTAGATACATGCAAAGACCTGATCAAGGTGCTTAACATGACCCTAGACTACTCACTCAAAGGGATAAACATTCTTAACATGGAAGTGCTTCTATTTTAAGATGATACATTAAGCCCCCACTTTAGCAAGAGTGTGGATTCAATGCAAACTCTTGGTAAAGGAGAAGAAAGAAGAGATCCAGGTGGATTCACAATGAGATAAAATAACACTTAGCTAAGGACACAAGCCCCTAGGCTAAGGATTCTAACTCAACATATACGCACGAGGGTGTGAAAAGAGAAAAACAAAAGAACATGGGTTAGTACTAAACAACCCAAATCAATTAGCATAAGAAACCTCGCTAAGAAATATTTCTTATACAGATATCATATTTGGAAAGCTATCATAAAAGCATAAATGATTACATAAGAAAGACAAGAGCAACACTATAAATAACATAGCTTCATGATCCAGTCCTACTAGCATGAAAGTGAAAAGAGAGAAAGGAGAAAGTGATTACCTCACCCAGTAAGATGCCCACTTTATCGTGAATCACCCTAGAGGGAGAGCCCAATAGGTTCACCCATAAATTGTGCCTTGAAATTGTAGTGCATCTTCTGATGGCTTCTAGAATACCCATAGATCCACCTTCTTGTATCACTATGAATATGAAATGTGTGTCTCCTCAGGATTTAGCAACTTATGTGCGTTACCTTCGAAAGATTTATCATATTGGAAATGTGTGTCCCTTCTGGATTTAGAAACTTATGTGTTAACTTCAGAGGATTTAGCATATTTGAAATTGGAAATGCATGTCCCTTCAAGATTTAGCAACTTATGTGCATTACCTTCCAAGATTTAGCATATTGAAAATTGAAAAATGTGTGTCTCTTCAGGATTTAGCAACTTATGTGCGTTACCTTCTGAGATTTAGCATGTTGCAAAATAAAATGTTAGAACAAAAATGCATAATATATAATGAGGGAAGCTATATATATGCCCCCATCCTTAAGATGGAAAAACATACTATTTTGACATGTTAAGGAAAGAAAAGAACAAGGATAAAGCCTTCTTCAACATAAAGACAATATCCATAGACAACACCTAGTCCAAGCCAAGAAGGTCATAGCTCCTATGAGGCCATGGAAGGGATGAATGCAAAGAGATATCATGCAAGAAGTGAAAAAGTAACCCTTGTGAGGGATAGCACACTATTCAGTTTCCAAGGTGAGAGATTTATCAACCATGGAAACCCAATGTCAAACAAAAAAAATAGGTTGTGATCAAGGACAAAGATCCTCAATGCAAACCAAAATTTTCATGTATGATTGGATATCACATAATAGATAAATATTGCTTAACCAAAGAAATAGATGAATCCCGGAAAGATAGAAAAGAAGGAGATGACATCCTTACCCTTAAGTGTAGGAACAAAGATGGAAGGGGACCTATTATATTACTCACAACACTATGCAAGACAACGAGCCCCCAAGTATTAGGCTAACATTGTTTACATAATGTGGAGCTCCATAATAGGAACATAAATGTTATTTAGAGAAAATGGGATTGAAATACAACTCATTGCCACATGATATATAAATAACCTTACTATCAATGAGCTACCTAATCTTATAGTGTAAATCTTGACATTCATTAGTAGAGTGATCATGAAATCTATGATATAAACAAAAAGGAAGAGTCTTCAAGTGTGGACTACATTTCTTTTTGTGTTTCGGTCTAGTAATCATTTTAGCACGAAGGAGTTTAGGCAAAAGAACTTCTTGGTCAAATTCCTTCATAGGTTCATCATGTTTGAAAGTGTTATTTGAGATGTTAACATTGATTTGTTGTTGAGGATTAAATCCCAATCCATAAGAATTCTCATGCCCCTAGTATATAAGGGCATTTGAATGCCCTATTTATCCTTACCACATCCTTGACCATTAAATCCTTGTTTAACAAGGAAATGATAACTAGGACCATAACAAGAAGCCATATCAGAAGGAGTCAATGGAACTTCAGCAGTCACAATATCATCCTTAGTAGATTTGATAGATTCATTGTTGGTAGAAGCAGCGACAAATTTATTACGAAGGGTTTTAGAAGTAAAAACTTGTTCAAATTCTCTTTGATGCTTCATAAAATCAAGAACATTAATCTTATATTCTCCAATAAAGGTAGGAGTAAAATCAAAGGTTCCCCAATCATCACCAAGAAGATCATTAGAGGTAGAAGGATTACTTTTAGAATTAGGAGTAGTGTGGGTTTGAATATTCAAACAAGGATTAGGTGCATCATCCACATGAAGTGTATACATCTTGTTATTATGTATAAACTTGACTTTACGGTGAAGGGTGGAAGGGATAGCATGCATCTCATGCAACCAAGGTCTACCCAAAAGAAGGTTATAATTGAGATGTCTGAGCATAACATGAATAGGTGTGTTCAGGATTATCGGACCTACTTTGATAGGTAAAGTAATGATGCCTAAAGTGTTCTTAGAAATGTTATCAAAGCCACATATAGAAACATTGTTAGGTTGAATAGTTGAAAGATCGGCATTAATCGCTTTGAGCATGTCCATGGTACAAACATTAAGCCCAAATTCATTATCAATCAAGGTCCTACAAATGATACTCTTATTGATAGAAACAGCAGCCATAAGAGAATCATATTGATTCTAAACTTCTTTAGAAGGTAAATTCTTTTGAGTAAATACAATGTCAGGAGGACCCAAGGTAGCATGCATGCATTGTAAGAAGTTATTGATGTTCTCTTGATTAGGAGGTGGAGTGGGAAGAGTTGCTAGAGATTTTTGCAAGGCTTCATAGTAAGTAGGTGAAGCTTGAAGAAGCTCCCATAAAGAAATCCTGGCAGGGGTATTTTGCAATTAGTTTATCAAATCATACTCCTTGCTTGGAAGATAGGGTGGAGGAGGAAGAATGGGTTGAGAAGGTGGAAAAGAAGTAGAAACCACTGGATTAGGTTGAGGGTTATTCCTTGTACAATATGTGTGAGCTATCAAATCTTGGTCATTGAAAGACTCTAAAGACTCCATAGGTTTACCTTTGATAGTAATATGAGGACAACCTTTGACAGTCAACAAGGGTTTCAGAAAAACCATATTAGTTGTCTCAACACTACAAATAGATTCACAAGAAGGAAGCAAAGAAGACATCCTAGTAGGAGATGAGGTAGGATCTTGATTCTCCATAAGATCATCACTAATAGGGAGATCATTAAGGGAATTCATATCATTCTCTGCTAATGCCTCATTACTAGAAGGAATCCCAAATGGAGGTAAAGCATCTATAATATCATCTTCTTTCACTAAAATGTCTACATGTGTTTTAGAAAAAGAGTTATCATCATGTATGAATATGTCATCCATTAATAAATCACCCTCTTGTATCAAAAATTCTTTACGAGGAGGGGATAAATCAATGTCGTTATCCAAGGGATCATCCACAATGGTATCATGAGGAAGAGAGTAATCAACATCCAAATCCAAAGGTTCATCCCAAATAGCAGGATTATCATCCCTACCAATAAAGCACATTGTAGGATCCCTAGAGGGGAAAGAAGGTAAATTATATTCTAAAGTAGACACATAGAAAAGACATGTATTAGGAAAATAATTAACATCAATCCCCAACTCATCTCCATAAAGATAAATATGATGGAGAGATAGATTAAAGTCATCTTCTTTCTCTAATACATGCTTACAAGGTAATACAAGAGAGGACAAAGCAACATCACATGCACTAGATAAAATATTTCTAGGTGTAACACCATGCAATGGTAAGATAAGAGGAGGATGTTGTGTAATCCCAAAAGTTATAGAAGAATTTTTGGAAAACACTTGAAACAACTTGTGCAACATGATAACAAATAAAGAAATGCATAGAAAATAGATCTAGATATATCCAAATGCATTCAAATGAAATTTATAAGCATGAAAAGGGAATTGAACACCACAAACACAATAGGGTATCTAATTCTACAAAAGAAAGGGGTAAGCATGTCGGGTTCACCAAAATGAATAGGATAAAATATGGATGGGGTCCTAGAACAATGGTTTGCACATAAAAGAGACCCCAAAACTAAATATTTTACATGTACATTTGAATTCTAATGGGATGGAATGTAAATCTAGAAATGCTAATGTTGAAATGAAGAAGTAAAGGTACTTACCTCTGAAACGAACTTGCTAAAAACCCTATCAAACAGTCTTAGAAACTGTTGATTTCAATGAAACTCAACCGAAATAGTGAGATTTACAAAACCCATAAATATTTTTCTTTTCTGAGGGAGGTCATCCTTGACCCAGATAGCAAGGAAAGATCTTACCCTAGGGCAGGATCCTACCCCCCACTGAAGGTCATCCTTGACCTACCTACTCCAACGGAAATTCTATTCGTAGATCCTGAAAGTTCGGTGAAAAGGGTATCCAAATATGCACTTTAATTCATCATCATGTACCTGTACCTACAAGGAAAATGGTTTTGTTGTTTGGATGGGGGGGTTGCCTTGTTCAAACCCCAATTTGGAATCAACCTTAATAATGGAATTGAAATAGAGAATGCTAGCAAGTAGTAGAAGTAGATATAATAAGGAAGCTATGAAATTCAATAGATATGCAATTGTATTTCAAATGTAAACAAGTATGTTGATATGAAATATTGAACATAACATTATCAAATGTAAATAAAAACCTCTATGATTGTATGCTTGGAATCCACCTTGAGGGAAGAATGAATGGATCTTGAAGATGAACAAAGGATCTTGAAGGAAGATCACACCATCATGATGGATAGATCTAGGGTTTGAAAGATGAATCTTGAATGCTAGAACCAAATTCCTCCAAAGGCTTGAATGCTTGAATCATTGATCTTCAATGGAGAAATTGAATAGAGATGATTGCTTGAATGCTTGAATGGAAGATTTCTTGAATGAATGCTTGCTTGATCACCAATGTCTCCTTGAGAGTGCTTGATGCATGATGGAATGAGATGGAGAAAATGAGAGAGGAAGGCTTCCTTTTATAGTGATCTAGGGCACAAACCTCTAGAGGGGCCACCTTGGGGAATTAAATTCTAATTAGGCCTTAACCCTTTAGAAATGGACCTAGATTAAATACAATTTAAGGATTTACCATTCTGAAACCCAAAATGGCCGTCTCGAAAGCGAGAAAAAGAAACTTTCCGAAGCCCCACATCCCGTAACTCCCGAAATCTAAAAATTGGACCTGGGGTCAGGGATGAGGTAGACACTGCCCTAGGTCAAGGTCAAGGTCATCCCTAACCTAGGTCAGGGTATAGGTCATCCTTTACCCTACTAGGTTGTCTTTGACCTAGAAAGTCAGAAACTCCAGATTCTCAGAGAAAACTATCCAGAAAAGGCTGAAAATAAGCAGAGAAATAGAACACGGGGGAAACATCTAGATACATGCAAAGACCCAATCAAGGTGCTTAACATGACCCCAGACTACTCACTCAGAGGGCTAAATGCTCTTAACATGGAAGTGCTTCCATTTTAAGATGATACACCCTTCTACCTTTCCACGAGGTAATCAAGATCAACAACAAAAGGGTTTCTCTTCCCCAGGTCAGGGTGGTGGTTCTTAGTCCAAGAACTTTCATAATCTTCAACATATCAAGGGTTGTTCTTATAGTCAAAATGCTCAAAGTTTTCATTGGGAGGTTAGTAGAGGTAGCTTTCAGCAGTCTAGTGCACCTTCAGCAGGGAGAGGATTTAGTGGAGATTGTTTCTCTTGTGACCAATATGGTCATAAGGAAAATAAATGTCCCCAATGTTCAGCACAAAATTCATGATATAGGCCAGTAGCTTTTGAGCCTACAGTTGGAGATGCAGGTAGATCCCATAGGGATTTTGCACTAGGGAATGATCCTCAGAGTTTGAACCATAAGGCAGGGAAGATTTTGATGGGACCTACTCATTGATCCTTTGCTTAGATTTCAGTTGGGTGCAGTGAGGTTTATGAGACTTATGTTCCTATTTTGTTTGTAGGCTTCCAAGAGTAAGCCTATTTCTAGGGGAGGTGGATGTAATGCCCCTCCCTAGTTTTTTTTTTAGTTTTATATTGCCAAACTCATTTAGTCCACTTTTATGTCTGCGTTGATATTTCAATTTTATTATGATTTTAGATGTATGACACTACATGGTGAAATTTAATAAAAGGATGATTATGATGGTTATATTGATTCAGTTATGTGTTGTTATTTATGATGATGTTGTACTTTTTTTGAAATGATGCTTAGGGTGATGATTATACTTACCCCATACTTGCATGTGTATGGTGTTCATGTATACTTTTATTTTCCTATATGATGTGCTTGATATGGTTGAGGGATAGAGTTGTAGTTACCTTCTTGTGGGATCCACATGATGTTTTGATCCCAGCCATTATTTTATTACATATATATGTATGTACATGCAGGTTTGTATGCAAGTTTGCAAGTACCGGGCATCGACTTCCCTGAATTTTCAGGATGAGCGTGCCCTATCACTAGTCTCAACGGTAAAAGAGGGGAGATAATAATTAGATCCAAATCCTAACCTAAACTATAATATTGTCCTAAAATAGTGGACAAGATTCTGATATTCCTACCCTTTTTAAACTCATCCAGTTGACATGAGTTTATATCCCTATTCTTGAGTATGAATGTGGGTCTTTAGGTTCTTTTGATTCTTTTGATTTTTGGTTATTGGTGTGATTTCTACAATTAGATCTTTGTTATTTTTAGCTATGA
Organism: Chamaecyparis obtusa; assembly: GCA_027943335.1. Lineage (NCBI taxonomy): Eukaryota > Viridiplantae > Streptophyta > Pinopsida > Cupressales > Cupressaceae > Chamaecyparis > Chamaecyparis obtusa. The sequence continues at coordinate 336,467 of BSBK01004642.1, read as the reverse complement.
GATATTATTTAATTTGAATTAATTAATTTGAATTAGTTTGATTTATTATTTAAAAGATTATTGTGTGGTAGAAGTAATTAATTAATTAATAAGAATTAATTAAATACATTCACCTTAAAATTATTTGATTGTAAATTTAACCCTTTTTCAATTAAGATGTATTTATTAAGTTAAGAATTAATTTAGCATGTGGAAATTATTTTAGAATAAATATTTTATTTTAATTAATTTGGATGCATTTAGTTGCACAATCAAAATTGATTAGATTAAATTGAAGGTATTAGTTAATTTTGGTTGAATGGTTTCAACAAAAGGCAAAGTGGAGAAGATACTTTAGTTCAACTGAAATTGAACTGAAAATCAGAGCTTAATTCATGCAAATATTTTTGGTGGAGTTGAGTTCCAAACCCTCGCATGAGGAATGGGAAGTCCTAAATGTTGGAGATTTGGCCATGATTTTGAGGGACACGGATTGAATAATTTTGGGTGAAGAATTTGATTTTGGAAAAGCTTCGAAGGTTTGGAATTTATCTTCAGATCTGGTCTTTGTTCCAATATTATTTGGTGTTTGAGGTAGGGTTTGATTTTCTTTGTGAATATGTTATTTTGAAAATTTTGAAAAGGGGTTTATTCTTTGTGCCTATCAGATCTGGATGCCTAGATTTTCATTTTCTCTTCATATTGAAAATTTAGATGTGATCATGATTGTGATTCTTGTTTTCTGATTTTATTTTATTTTTCCAATTGGGGTTTCAATTATATTAGAGAATTTAATTTAATTTAATTAAATCGAGAAATATGTGTGATTGTGGAAATAAATCAATTTTAGATTTGTTACTCAAAAATATATATATGTGGATTATAATGAATAAATTTGTGGCTTTAATTTAAGTATATTGTTATTGAAACAAAAATTATTAAAATTAATGATTATTTGGTTACTGTTTTAGGAGCAGTAAATTAATTATTGGTGAAATATTTGTTATGTTTTTAATTTCTTTAAAACATACATACATACATACATATATATATATATATATATATATATATATATATATATATATATATATATATATTTGTTACATTTTTAAAAAAAATAAAAAATAAAAAAATAAATAAAGTTTGGAGGGGCATTAACCCCTCACAACACCCATAGGGGTGGCTGTCACGCAACAGTACTCGAGGGTACTATCGCACAACAATCTCCCCATGGGGGTTGTCGTGCAGTAGCACCTAAGGGTATTGACGCACGTCAGTCTCCCATGGGGGTTGTCATGCGGTAGTACCCTGTAGGGTACTGACGCACTTCAGTACCCTTCCTTAATGCATGGCCCCACCTTATTTTGGGGTGTGGTTAATTTTAAAAAATATATAAATAAAATTTATTTTATTTTAATATGTTTTTTTTTAAGGCATGTTATTATTATTTTTCAGAAAGGTATTTTCTTTTATATTTTAAATTTGGATTTTGATTAATCATTTAAATGCATGGAATTTTTGTATGTTAATATAGTTACTTATATTTATATTTAAAATGTAAAATATAAGTACTATAGTATAGTTTATATAATTATTTATTAATTTAAATATGCATGATTGTATATTTGGACATCGAATTAATTGAGTTTATGTGGTGTTCAAATTGTCTTGCATGTGGTTATTGAGGAGATGATTTCATCCTTAGACTATGAGTTTATATTGTATTTTAATCATTTTAATGTCTGAGTCAATTTATTTTACTTAATTTAATAAATTGATTTAGGGTTAGAATTTAATTTTTGTGAATATAATTATAGTCTTGTTAGTAATTGTTGCATGGATTAATTTTGTGTTGGATTATAAATTAGTTTGTTTTAATTATGTTTAGCCTTGTATTACCCTATGTGGTGGATGAAGCGGTTAGAATGTTAGCCAGTGGGAATCTAATCCAAAGGCGGGAATTAGATGTTTTGTTTGTCATGTTTTTTTTCCTTGCATACCTAATTGTATTGACTGATTTGATCCAACCCTATGTGGAGAATGTTCTATGATGGTTTTGGTCTTGCATGTTCCTGTCACTTTTTGAAACTAGTTATTGAGATTTAGGAGTTGGTTAACTCAAAGTTATGCTTTGATCTTGTGAAACCCTAGGGTAGGTTAACTAAGTGTATAGGTGGGAAGTGATTTTTAATTGGTGTCGAAGCCCGCAAGTGGCTGCCAGGATATCCTATTACAAGTGGCTTAAAAAGTGATAATTAATGACATTGAGAGTTTAAAATGAATTAATAAGATATTATGTGTCTCACCCATGCCTGAGTTCCTAATTGAGTTTTGACTAGGATGGGAGTGGGAAGATGCTTTCTGCCTACATGGAATAGATATGGCATAGTTAGTTCCTCGTCTACACGAGAGGTTATTTATACCACATAGAGTCACTAGGGCGTCAGGGTCTTGAGAAACTACTAGTATAACCCTAGAGTTGGCTCGTGTGATGACACTTCCCTTTATGCATCTTAGGTTTCCTATGTGTGTTGGTTGCCTCTGGTTGAGTAAGTCTTACCTTGTTATCCTATTATACCTTTTGAGTTAGAATGCTTTCAAGATCTTTTTCCTTAGCTTGTTTTTTTGTTGTTATTTTTTATATGAGTGGGATCTTTTGTGGACCATTTAGGCTCCATGAGGTCGGGTGGTAGTGATTCTTTTACCATTTGAGATACCAACATTCATGTACCAGTTTTGGATGATCCCTATAGCATTTGTTCCTTATTTTTCTTCAGTGATGGAGATGCGTTCTTATTATATGTTTCCTTGTATTATTGTACTAGTTGTTCAGGAGATATCATGTTGTACTTTATTTTGGTTATTGTATTACATACCCTGCGACATGTGCGGTGGATGTAGATTATTATGGATACCTTATGGTACCAATTATATTTATGTTATCTTTTATATGATGTTGTATTTATCATTCCTTTGTACTTGAGATTATAATTATATCTAATCTAAATTAATTAATTAATGCTTACGTAATCTACGTCAAGGAACCCTTGAGATTTGTAATCTATAATGAGTTGTATTCATATGTGAATTGTTAATTATACTGTATTACTTTCGCATTGTAAAACATTATTGTTGTTTGTTAACACTTCAAGAAAAAAAAATTGTAAACTTAGTTGCATGTTTAGGTTAATTTATCTTGGGTTCCCTGGTGGGGCATTACATCATGTATTCTTGTTATCGTGGTCAATCTTCATCATCAGCTCCATCAAATAATCAATCTTCAACATTACTATTTATAGTTATAGTAATAATCTCCCTCTTTGGCATTGATGGAAACAATAACAAACTCGGTGTTCAATTGATGATGGTACAATTCACTATCATTCATATATTGTACTCCCTCTGAGTAGTAACTTCTTCTTTTTTGTTCTTGATCTTCTTTTGTTCTTCTATACTATCCCTCTTTGACAACTTCTTTTTCTGATCTTTATTGTTCATCTCCTTCTACAATCATCATTGATATTCTCCCTCTTCCATATATATTCTCCTTTATATAAATTGACTCATTTATCTCACTGCAATAATGTCATTCATCTCCTTCATGATAATTTGTCATCAATTAATATTCTCCCTCTCGAGTTCTTCATCTCCCTATTTGACAAAAATGCCAAAGAAACATAAACTTCTCAGATTATACCTTATGTGTATAGATTTTCCATTGCAGTCATAAACATCCTTCACATCTTCAGGCTTCACCTAAAGAGTGAACACTGGCATCAACTCACAAAATAGATATTGTAATGTTTTCCTAAATTGATGCAACATGCATCTTGCCTTAGTACACATTGGATAGGGGAAGAACCCCTAACTTACCTTGGAAATACTCAAAAGCATCCTTCGGTAGTGGTTTTGTAAATATATCAGCTATCTGTTCTTTAGAATTCACATACTCCAATGTCACATGCTTATCTTGTACTTACTCTCTCAAGTAGTGATGCTTAATAGATATATGCTCTATTTTTTAACGCATCACAAGATTCTTTGATTTTTATTTTTTTTTCATCTGTAATAGGGTAATTTTATTGATAATAATAAAGAGATTACAAAGTATGCTTCAAAGTCTATGAACCAAAGCAACAACTAGCTCTGTCCATCATTGTGCAGATTCATCTAACCTTAAACCAAGATCATCCAAAAAACCTACTAGCTTGCATCGAAGTGACTACACCGCCTATGGTCTACCAATTTTGCGTAGCAAGCATAACAAAATACAAAAAGAGATAAGCTCAAATAGAAGAGCATTACAACCATCGACGCGTTACAACCCAGACAAATTGATCATGGATAATAGTCCAACATATCACTACGACATCAGGAAAGATTCACACCAAAAAACTAGCGCCCTGGACTTCAGACACACCTTGCTCACTGCTTGCCAACCGATCACTCCTTCCGTGGAAACATTGTTGGCATTGTCACTTGTCTCATAGCATTATGGGCCTCTGAGATAGCCTCCTCCAAACAAAGCCAAGTACCCCTTCATTCTTCCATATAAACTGGTTTGTTGACCCTTTTTGACCATAATAGGAATGGAACAATGCCCACCTCAATGCTTTCTTGCTCATCTTCAAAGAGCTCCAAGTAGTTGAACACCCTTCCCAGATGAGCCCATTCCAGTAGTTGTTCCAAACCCACCAGCAATTCTCTTTCAAAAATAGCTTCCATCACCCATTGAACTCTCCTCTCATCAAACCCCAGCTCCAAACCCCACGCCATCACCATAGGAACTATATCCACCTGAAGCTTCCAACATCGTTCATTGTTTTGAAAGAGGGGTCCCAGAGTGTCCAAAACTACGTCAATCACATTCTTGGAGGCCAACAGTAGCATCTTTTGTAAATGAATTCTTTCCACAGGGCCAAACAACCCCTTTTATTGCTTCTACGTTTTAAATGTAAAATTTAGCTCCATTAATTATAGAGCAACCTTGCACAAGAAGACACAAATATGAAATAATCGACCACCACCCAAGATTGCTTTAAAATCTTTTACATCACCTGCAGGAGTCCTTTCCATAACTACATGTCCCATCCCATACATTACAATAATTTTGATTGTTAGCCTCCGCCATTGAAATCTATGAAAATAAAGGTGCACGTTCGGTGATAAATGCAGCCCACAAGAGCTCTTTTGAACTCCGGTCACATCCCATCATTTAGTGACCTCATCGTCACTCATCATCAATGCACCGTGGAGGACTCACCACTTCATTCCCAGTCCCCTATTTTAAGATGAGGGTACTCCACCTCATCACACAATGTGGCAATCTTTGACAACCGATCAGCTTCAACATTTCCTTAATGTTTGATATGCGTGATTTTAAAGTCTTCAAAGAATAGTAACTCTTGACCAATCAAACCTATTAAATTTTCTAAGTGCCATGCATTGCATTTGAGCTTTGTAATGGCTTTCACAATGAGTAAAGAGTCTCCCTCCAAATGCAATTTTGAGAACTTATAAAATTTAGCCATTCTAATTGCTAGTAAAGCTACTTGACCTTCTGTTGTATTGTTAGTGCCATCTTTTAACTGCATCACCCCAACCACTTCCATCTCACCTTTAGAATTCTTGATAATATCACCTACCCCTGATCTACCTGAGTTGCCTTGCATTGCTCCATCAAAATTTGCTTTCACCCATCCCTCCTCCGGGGCCACCCATTCTGCTCTCCTCTTTAGCCTCTTTTTGGTTGTGACTATCAAAGATCCAGAAGGAGCTTTGAATCTAATACTAAGCCATTTCCTTTGCAACAATAAATCATTCTATGTAAAGGGAACTTTAAGGTTTTGTTTCCTTGTGGTTGCCACCCCCATCACTTCCTCAATTGCCCAATCAATCCTCAAGATGTATCTTGCAACATTTTCAGCTTCCCCCCTAAAAATTCACCTATTCCTCTCCTTCCACAACTCCCAAATAATTAATGATGGGGAAACAATCCAAATGCTGGAGAGAGTTGAGTTCCCAGACATTCTAGGCCATCCATCTAAACAGCCCTTCACATCATTAAGTCTAGGGCCCTCCTAGCCCAATTTTCCTTGCACATGATCCCAACAATGCCTTGCATAACTACATTGCACTAGTAGGTGATCAACATTCTCCACTACTTTTTCACAAAGGGCAGATCTTGTCAGCCTAGCCAAACCTAGTCTTCTCCTTCTTTCAATAGTTAGGATTCATCCCAAAAGAGCTAGCCATGTAAAAGCCCCAGCCTTTGGGAGAATGTCTTGGTGCCAACAGAGGTCCCTTGAAGGCATAGGAATTTCCTCTGAGGACTCAAGAAAGCCATAGCCTAATTTTACTGAATAGTTTCCTAAAAGAGAGCCACACCAAATTAACTCATCTTCCAAACCAGTCAGATTTAAGGCCCTATTCTAGAAAAAAGATTGCATAAGTTCTTTCTATTAAGGAGAAATGTCTTCAAGATCCACACTTCTCCATTGCCAACATGGACTGACTCCCTCCTCCAACTGCACACAATAATCACTAACCTTCTCTCCCCATCTCACCGAAAAGTAAGCCTGCAAGTCTTCTATACCTTCCTCTTCCATCAGAGCCTTATGACCATCCCAAGAATCAGTCCAAAAATTTTCTCTTGAACCATTCCCCATGTGCCATGAAAGGTGTGAAGTAATCACCTCTCTACATGATAGAATAAAGTTCCAAATAGTAGAGCCCTTTTGTGGATTTCTGATTGTCAAAATCCTATCACTCTCCAAACTATCTAGATATTTTGCTTTTAAAATCCTAACCCAATATTGAGTTGGATGCTTATACATGCTCCAGATAAGCTTTTCTCTAAGAGCCTTGTTCATTAACTACCAATTTTGAATGCCCACTCCACCTTTCTTTTTTGGACAGCAGATCCTATCCCAAGCTAAAAGAGGGATTTTGTCTTCCTCATTAGACCCATTCCAGAATAATTTCCTCATTTTTTGGTTTAACAGTTTTAGGACCTTTTTCGGCATCTCCATACACATCATTGAGTAAATCAGAATAGCAAAGATAACCATTTGCAACATAAGGATTCTGCCAGCAGACCATTTCCCTTTCCATGCTTCCATTTTCTTAAAACATTTGTCAATCAGATCTTTCCACAAGATGGCCTTGTTACCCCCTAAGAAGAAAGGAATGCCTAAATACCTACTAGGCATCTTTCCTTGTTGCATCTCCAGAATTTTGCAAATTCTAATTTGTTGTTGAAGAGGAGTATTAAAGAAGATCTTTGATTTTTTCCAGTTGATATATTGTCTAGAGACACTGCCATACAACTTGAGGGTTTCTTTCATGGCCCTAGCTTCCTTTACAGAGGCATCACCCCCTAAAAAGGTGTCATCAACAAACTAGAGATGAGTCATTGCTTCAACACCATCAGAGATCTTAATGTCATTCCATCCTCCTCTATCTCTGCATCCTTTAATCAATCACCCCAAGACTTCTGCTAAGATGATAAAGAGAAAGGGCGATAGAGGGTCCCCTTGTCTTATGCCTTTCTGTTGAGAGAAAAAACCTTGCGGGCTACCGTTTACCAAAACAGAGAATTTTGGTGTTTCAATGCAATCCTTGATCCATTGAATCCAATGTTCAGCAAAACCAAATTGTTTAAGAACTTTCAGGAAAAAACCTCTGTCCACTTCATCATAAGCTCTTTTAATATCCAATTTGACCATCATCTTTTGTGCTTTAGATAGTCTGATTGAATGCATAGCTTCATGTGCAACAATGACCCCTTCAAAGATAGATCTGCCCAGAGAGAAACCACTTTGTTCTTCAGAAATGATATAAGTCAGAACCTCCTTCAACCTATTTGCTATCACTTTTGCAATCACTTTATACACTATATTACAAAGGGCTATGGGCCTAAAGTCCTCAAAAGAGACCTGTTCACTCCGTTTAGGAACCAAAGCAATGAAGGTTGAGTTGAAGTCTTTCAAAATGAACCCACCAATCTGAGATTCTTCCATAATCTCCCACAAATCATTACCAAAGATTGACCATAATTTTTGAAAGAAGGCAATCGGGAAGCCATCCGGACCAGGAGCCTTATCACCCCCTAAACCAAAAAGAGCCCTCTTTACTTCTTCCTTTGAGGTTGGGTCCATAAGAGACAAATTCATGTCTTCCATAATAAGAGAAGGGATCACATTCAAAATAGAATCTTGATCATTCTCTACCCCAACTCCCTGACATCTATCTTTAGAGAAAAAATCCATCGCCTCCTTATTAATGTCTACTTTATCCATGGTTAACTCTCCAGCACTATTTTGAATGCTGAAAATGTTATTCTTAGCTCTTCTTATTTTGACTAAATTTTGAAAGAACTTAGTGTTTCTATCCCCTGCTTTGAGCCAGGTTTCTCTAGATTTTTGTTTCCAAAAAATTTCCTCCTTTCTCAGCCAACCATCAAGCTCCTTCTTAAGCATCTTTTCCTCAATGAAATTTGGTTCTTGCATACCAAATTCAATGACTCATTGACTTAAGAGTTTTACTTCATTTTCAAGTCTATGGATTTCACTAAAAATATTTCTAAAATGCAATTTGTTCTAGATTTTAAGTTGTTCCTTTAAAAACTGAAGCTTTTTGAAAAAAAATGAAAGCCTTGTTACCTATCCTTTTCGGAGCATTAACCCACCAATCTAAAATAAGGTCACCAAAGTTATCCAACTAGAACCACATCATCTCAAACTTGAAAGGGCACTGATCTGGGGTTTTTTCATCTTGCACATAAAGGTAGATAGGAAAATGATCTAATCCTTGAAAGGGTAAAATCTTCGCATCACAGGTCCAAAGAGTTTCAGCCCAATTCCCTGCTAAGAAAAAGCAATCCAGTTTCTCAGCAATATTCAAAAATCCTTCTCTACAGTTGGTCCAAGTGAAATCTCCTTTTTTAAAAGCCACTTCAATCAACCCTCCTTTATCCACAAAGTCACAAAATTCTTGTTGACTAGAATTGTGCCAACCTTTGCCACCTTTCTTGTCCTTTGACTTTAAAATAGCATTAAAATCTCCCCCAAGAATAACCATATCATCTTTTAAACCATCAATAATAGGGGTTAAACTTTCCCAGAGCTTCAGCTTTAGAGCACCATTATTTGGTCCATAAATATTGAATAAAGAGAAATGGCATTGTAACTATTTAGAGAAAACTTTCAACCATTGCCAGTTTAGTTTTGAATGACACATAGTAATCTCCACCACTACTTCATTCCATAACACACCTAAGCCTCCAGAGGCTCCTTGAGATTCAACCCAAAAACATCTCCATTTTCCAAACTTCCTATCAAAAAATAAAGTATCCTCCTTTTTAATCTTAGTTTCTTGTAGGAGGATGATATCAGGTTGTGTTTGATCAAAACATCTCTTGATCAAACACATCTTGTCAGAGGCATTGCCGCCTCTGACATTCCATGAAAGGATTTTCATTTCTCCTGGGAAAGGGAATATCCCTTTCCCAATCTTAAAAGCTTCATTTGATCTGAAGCATTGCCGGCTAAAGCCAACTTCACCCTATTAGATTTAGAACCTCTCTTCTTTTTCTCCCCAATTCTCAATTTAATAAGTTCTGAGAGAGTTTGCTCCACATGCCTATGATTAGTGATCCTTGGTAAATCTATCAATCCAAGGTCATTTAAACCTCCATCTACCTCTTGTCCAGCAAAATCTGACTCCCATTCTTCCAATCCATAACCACTGTCTTTATTGATATCAAAGGCACTATTCAAATTCTTGATTGGGGAGATTTCAATATCTTTAAAGAGAAGATTATCATCCATCTGATCTTCCATGTCATTGATTGGTAAGGTCTGGGATCCATTACAGTCTTGCTCTTTAGGACTCTCCACTGTAGACTTAAACCTCTTATCCTCCAAAGTAGAATAAGAGCCCACACACTTTTCCTTCTCACCAAACTAAGACAAGGGGTGAGCCTGAAGATGTTCTACTTCTTGGAGAAGGGGATCCTTTAGAATCTTGTCACTCATTTGGGCCTCCAAAACATATATCGGGGTTTCTTTGACAACCTGAGTTGACAAGGTCACAGCCTCCTCCTGTAGTTGAGGGATAATCCCTTTAATAGCATCTTCTTTAGCTTTATTATAATCTAACCTCCACTAGGTTAAGTCACTTTTCTCTTGATCCCCTTCTGCTGCTATTGAGACTAGCGAATCAGTAGAGACTCTCCAGCCACCTCCAAATGAAGTTTCAATCTTGTCAAGAAGCTCATCCTCAGCCTGGCCCTTCCCCTTGTCCTTCTCTTTCATCTTGGAGGGGGAAAGGGGTAAAATCAAAACCTCTTATTCCCATAATGTGATCATCTATTTCCAGGAGCCATGTTTTGTCCCCAACATTACGAAATTAGGGATTGGGTCATTATTATGAATCTTGACCATAATGCGAGGGTGAATGGACGCATCCTATCTATTAATCACTTCCTTTGTAGAAATAAAGGTTCCAATCTTATTTCCTACTTGAGCTAATGTTGACTCATCCCAGTATTCCATTGGGAGATTGTGAAGGTCAAGCCAGACAGGGTATTCACTGATTTTCTTGTTCTATGGGTTAAAATTTTCCTCCCAATCTTTTAAGAATAACCCTCGCACATTAATAAGATATGGACCATTATTCAAGATCCATACTTTCTCCTCCTTTGCTGGGAAAATCCCCATATAGAAACCATTCAAAAGGGTTTTGAGTTTAACATTTTTACCCCAGACTTGCCTGCACCAGTCTCTAATCAAAGTAACAAAGGGCTAAGGACCCAACCATTTAAAGAAAAAGGCTCTATCTTTAAGATTTTCAACTACCTCTATCCATTGAGGATTTGAAATTTTAAGGGTGGATATTACCTCAAATTTCATTTTGCCATCATCTTCTTGCATGGGTTCCTGGATTACCTTCTTTGGGTGATAGAACTTATGTTTGATTTTTGTGAAATCAAAGTTCCCCCCAAACTTTGTGTAAATGGGGTCTCTTCTCATCCGATCCACATAACCAAACCAATTCTGATTCTCCCCATTCCTACCATTCCTACCATAAGCCCTCCTTGGATTTTGAAATGCATGAAACCCTAAAGTTTCTGGATGCCTAAATCCATCATGTTTCCATTGATGAGCCTGTTGATTGTAAGGCCATTGTTTCTTACTCTCATCAAGGTAAAGTTGATTCTGATGTCTTCAAAATGGAGCCCTCACCCCTTGGTTGCATCCTCCTACCAAAGGTCGAGTTGCAGGTGACCGTTGCCAAACTTCTTTTTCCCGCTCACCTCGCTACCTCCTCATTGCTTAAGATTCTTTGATATGTTAATTGCACTGGTATTATCACAATAAATTGTAATAGGATTAGTAATCTCTTCATGCATACCTTCCAGTAGTTGTTTGATCCATAAAATATTAGGATAATTCATAGCTACGACAACATACTCAGCTTTGGTAGTAGATTTTGAAATATAGCTTTGTTTCTTACTTAACCATGTCACTAGCCTTTCTCCTAAAAAGAAATCTCTGCCACTAGCTCTTTTTATGTCATCAATATTTCCAGCCAAATTAGCATCAATATATACCTTAAGATCAAAGTTTCCTCTTTTTTGTGTATAACAGATTGAAATCTTTAGTCCTTTTCAAATATCGGAATATCCTTTTAACTATAGAGAAATATGTCTCCATTTGGTTTGCAGAAAACCTTGCAACAATACCAACAAAATGTAAAATATCAGGTCTACTATGTACAACATATTGTAGTTTACCAATCATAGATCAATAAAGTGTTGCATTCACTTCCTTAGTTTCATCTTCTTTTGACAATTTACAACTAGTAGCCATCAGTGTTCCAACCGGTTTTGAGCCTTCCATATTGAATGTTTTCAGGATCTCCTTGATATACTTAGATTGAGTTATGTATATCTCATCCTTTACTTGTTGAATTTGAAGTCCAATAAAGAATTTCATCTCTCCTATCATAGACATCTCAAATTCCTTTCTCATTTCCTCATCAAATGCTTTAGATATTATCTCATTACCACCAAATATAATGTCATCAACAAATATCTTAGCAATCAAAATTTTATCAGTACTATCACATTTCAAGTATAAATTATTTTTATCACTAGTCCTTTCAAATCCAATCTTAATTAAGTAAGAGTGCATTCTTTCATACCATGCTCGGGGTGCCTGCTTCAATCCATATAAAGCTTCATGCAGTTTTCATACCATATCCTTTTTTATTTTTTCAACAAATCCATTAGTTTGTTCAATATAAAACATTTCAATAATTCCATTTAGAAATGTAGACTTAACATCCATTTATAAACTTTGAATCCTTTGTAAGCAGCATATGCAAGCAATATTCTTACACCTTCCAATCTAGCAATAGGGGTAAATGTTTCACCATAGTCAATACCTTCTTCTTGTGCATACCATTTGCAAACTAATCTTGCTTTATTTTTTATCACATCTCCTTTCTCATTGAGTTTATTTCTGAAAATCCATTTTATTCCAATCACATTCTTATCCTTGGGTCTTGGTACAAGTGACTAAGTTTTGTTCTTTTCAATTTGATCAATTTCTTCTTTCATATCATTCATCCAATCTTCATTCTCTAGTACATCCTTCACTAATCTTGGCTCAAATTCAGAAATTAAACATGTGTTATCTTTTAACTTACTTCTTGTCATGACTCCTGCATTCTTGTCTCCAATAATTCTTCTCAATGAGTGGTGTCTTCTCACATATTTTTCTAATACAAGCTCAATAGAATGTTCATCAGTGTTTTCATCTCTTGGTGGAAGCTCATCTTGTTCATCAATTTCTTCTTGTTGTTGCTCGGTTACTTCAAGCAAATTACCTTCCCGAACATAAATAAATCTTTTGTAATCCTCAGGTTCCTTTTTGTCATCTTTTTCATTCATTTCTGTGAATTCATGAATCCTCACATTTGCACTTTCAACTATTTTTTTAGTGACTTTGATCAAACATTTATATTCTTTTCTCTTTGTTGAATAACCAAGAAATGTACCTTCATCTCCTTTAGAGTCAAACTTTCCATTTCTAGCATCTTTCAAGTATGTAACACCTACTTCCAAAAAAATTAAAGTAACTTACATTCAGTGTGTGACAAAACCAAAGTTCATAGGTTGTCTTGTTGGTTCCTTTTCTCAGTTGTACTCGATTGAGAGTATAAATTGTAGTACTTATGGCTTCTCTCTAGAATGTTTGTGCAACCTTTTTGTCAATCACCAAAGTTCTAGCACAGTCAACAATGGATCTATTCCTTCTCTCAGGTATCCCATTTTTTTGTGTATGTTAGATAACTAACAGGGGGTGAATCGATTATGTTCATTTATCCTACAATCCCAAATTCCTTTTTGATGTATAGTATCATCTTGAACAAATAAACTAAACAGCTTGGTAATAACTTGTGTGTGACTTTCTGATTAATTAATTGACTATCAGATAATGTAAACTAATTAGTAGTTAACATATACTGATCTAACTAGTTACTATAATGTGTAAAGTAAATATCAAAACATCACATCCATACACATTTAACACTTGATTTTTAACATGGAAACCCTGTTAAGGGAAAAACCACCTGGGACTGGCAACTCAAATATTTTCACTCTTCTGAAGTGAGCTCGGTTAAGAGCCTACCCAATTAAAGGTTACAAAAACAATGTAAGGTGTGACCTTGTTAGAGGATTTATCACTAACAGTTCTTTAAGACCATACATTCACTTGGGTCAACAATAAAACAAGTAACATTCATAGAATGCCAATAGAAAAAGATGGTCAAGTCTCACTAGGTTAAGAGATTTTGACTGTAGAAATGGTTAGAAAGAAACAATGTATGACTTGATTCAAATGCAACTTCCTTTGTTCATATTTAGATCTACGTTAAGCTCAATATCATTCTAGTCATCGTAATCCTTTTATTCTCCTTCTTCCTCTTACTTTTTTTTTCTCGGTTATCTCTTTCTGTCACTCAGTTTGGTATGCAGAATCACTTGGTTCTTATGCCAACATGTCTAACTAGGTTCGCATGCATGCACCAGCAATTTGCATCCCTCATGTGATTCTCTCTCCCCCTTTCTTGAATTTCTTGTCTCATTATATAGACATGTTAAACCATTTTCATTTCATCCATATATTTTGTCTCTTAATCTCCATCGTTGGTTTTGCCTCTTTAATCTTCCTCAGAACTTGTGCCTTAAACCATTTTCAATCTTCATCATACAATCATCCTTGAATTTTTTGAGATGTAGATATTCATAAATAACTTTATCTTTATCCTTGGATTATTTTAGATTCATCCAACTCATCATCACATGTCGGCAATCACATGTTCCTCTTTATTTCTCCTACTTAGTAAATACCGTGATATGTCAATTTCTTCCTACTTTGTTAATATTGTACTTAGTGTACACTATATCTTCTCAGTGTACACTAATCTCTTCATATAATGAACAAAGTAACTTGTACATTCTTGATCTTCAACACTTAGTATAATCACATAAGTCAATCAAATCACTATCATACTCTCATAGACTCATCAATAAGTTGCTCAATGAATACCTTGTTTATAACTTACTCGTACATCTCATCTTCATGCTCATATCTCATTTCCTTCATCAACATCACCTCCTTTAGATGTTTGCAACTATCATGATAAGTAAAGTCAAAGCTATTTGACATTAATGACAATATAATAGTTGATCTAATGTCTCACATATACCTTAGTAGCTTGGTGATCATTAGAACATTCTCCCATTGTGTTCTCGAAGTAGTCTATCAGTTGTGGTTCTAAAAATCTTTCCCTTTGGCATTGATGGCAACATAATATAAAATATACCATTGAATACCAATCAAATCTCAAGTTTTTACAACTCATTTTTTATGTTGTGACTCAGTTAGCTCTCCCTTAGCTAATATTTTTAATATTTTTAATCACTATACATATTCTCCCTTTCGATTAGCTTCTTTCCTAACTGAATATTTCATGCATAATCTCTCTCCCTTTGACAAAAATGCCAAAAATAATCTCCTCAATAGACAAATAAGTATCTTTTTTGTTCTTTTATAGATTCTTGTACCTTGCATGTACATATATTCTTGGTTTCAGCTTGTCTTCCACTTTCTTCACATCTTTAGGAATCCCAAAGTGTGAACATCTTGCATCAACATAATTAGATCTTCTGATAAAGGATAGGTTGATGCAACCCCATATCACCTTAGTGACTATTAGATATGGGAAGGACCCCTAATCTACTTCACAAGTACTCAAATATATCCTTTGGTAAGGGTTTTGTGAATATATCTGCAAGTTGTTCTTGTGACTTCACATTTTCCAATTGGACCTGTTTCTCCTGAACTTTCTCCCTTAAGTAATGATATTTGATGGATATGTGCTTTTTCTTTGCATGCATCAATGGATTATTTGAAATGTTGATATCACTTATGTTGTCACAATATATTGTCACTGGATCTATTATTTCTTCATTCATACCTTCCAACAACTTCTTTATCCATGCTACATTAGAGCAGTTGACAACAGCAGCTACATATTCAGCTTCGACAGTGGACTGAGAAATGCAATCTTATTTCTTTCTTATCCATATTACTAATCTTTCACCTAAAAAGAAATCTCCTCTAGTAGTGCTTTTTCTATCATCAATATTTCCTACCCAGACAGCATTTGTATAGACGTTAAGTTCAAATTTGTCTTCTTTCTTATACCACAATCAATAGTCCTCAGTGTTTTTTAGATATCTCAAGATTCTTTTTATAGCAATCATATGTGTCTCTTTAGGATTTTCATAAAATCTAGCTACAATTCCAACATGTGCAATATTCAGTCTACTATGCACAACAAACATTAGTTTTCCAATCATAGATATGTATAAGGTTTGATTTACCTCTTTTGACTTTTCATCCTTGGTTATCTTGCATCCGGTTACCATAGGTGTACCGACTGGCTTTGAGTCTTCCATACCAAATGTCTTCAAGATCTCTTTAATGTATTTTGACTATGTGAAGATACCTTCCTTCAGTTGTTGAATTTTTAAACTAGTAAAGAATTTGATCTCCCCAAATATTGATATTTCAAACTCCTTTCTCATTTATCAGCAAAAGATTTACTATCACGGGGCTAGATTTAGCTCATGCCCAGGATAATTCATCTCCCTGAGAATCTCCAACACTACATGACACTGGCCAACCGTACTCTCAACTCCCTGTCACAAGGCTGGATTTAGCTCATGCCCAGGATGACCCATCTCCCTGAGAATCTCCAACATCGCGTGGCACTGGCCAACCTTACTCTCAAATCCCATAATGAATGAGCTAATTTATTGCTTCTAGACTACACCTTCCCCTTCATCAAGCATCCATCACTTGACTGCCACATTAACATACACCCCCATAGAATGGAAGTGCATGACAAACCCTTTTGGCTCACTTAATCTGGTGCAACTAGCATGCTGCCTCAATCCCTTCAGCTCTACTCCTATCCAACTAATGTTGAACCCCTTGTTGGCCCCCTTGATGACTTTTCCTACCAAATCCCCCATAAGATGTGAGCTACTAAATAGGTATCATGACCTCCAAATATGATATCATCAATAAATATTTCAGCAATGAGGATTTTATCATCAGATTTGCCTTTCAAATATAGATTATTGTTTTCACTTGTTCTAAAAATTCCAATCCTTATTAAATAAGAGTACAATCTTTCATACCATGCTCTCGGTACTTGCTTTCATCCATAAAGCACCTTGTGCAGCTTACAAACCATGTTATTCTGAGATGGATCTATAAACCTTCAGGTTGCTCAATGTATACCTCTTCTTCAAGTATTCCATTCAGAAATGAAGACTTGACATCCATCTCATATACCTTGAATCCTTTATAAGTATCATATGCAAGTAGAATTCTTACTCCTTCTAGTCTAGCAACAGGTGCAAAAGTTTCTCCATAGTCAATTCCTTCTTCTTGTGCATAACCTTTGCAGACTAATCTTGCCTTGTTTCTTGTAACATCTCCATTCTCATTCAATTTGTTTTTGAAAATCCATTTGGTGTCAATCACATTTTTTTCTTTAGGCCTCGGTACTAATGTCCATGTCTTTTTTTTTGTATCTACTCGATCTCTTCGTTCATTGATTTAATCCAATCATCATTTTCCAATGCATCCTCAACAATTATATGTTCAAATTCACAAATCAAACATGTATTGTTACTCAACTTACTTCTTTTCATCAATCTTGATCCTTTGTTACCAATGATCTGATCATGTGGATGGTGTCTTCTCACATATTTTGCTAGTACAGGCTTAGTTCTTTGTTCTTCAATATTTTCTCCACTCGGTACATGATCATCATTTTCCTCGGTAACTATTTGTTATTGCTCAGTCTATAAGGGTTGTTGCTCGATGACACCAAGATTTTTCTTGTGTAAAGTGTTAGGATCTTCACTTTTTATGTAAACAAGTATTCTATAATCTTCTGGTTCCTTCTTGTTTTCTTCATCATTTTTCTCTGCAAACTCATCAACTCTCACATTTTGACTTTCAATAATCTTGTTAGTAGTCTTGTTCAAACATTTATATGCCTTACTCCTAGTAGAGTATCCCAGAAATATGCCTTTATCTCCTTTAGAATCAAAATTTCCATTTCTATCATCTTTCAGAATGTAACATCTACTTCCAAATATTTTGAAATAGCTCGCATTAGGTGTATAACCATACCATAGCTCATAAGGTGTCTTATTTGACTCTTTCTTCAGTTGTAATCGGTTCAATGTAAAGACAACAATATTGATAGCTTCTCTCTAGTAAATTTGTGCAACCTCTTTTTTAATTAGTAATGTTCTAGCGCAATCAACAATTGACATATTCCTTCTTTCATCAATTTCATCCTGTTGTGGTGTCCTCGGTGTAGATACTTGTTTCTTGATTCTATGCTCATTATAAAAGTTAATAAATTCATCAGAAATGAATTCACCTCCTCTATCAAATCTCAAGAATTTCAGTTGCTTACTAGTTTCTTTCTCTATTTTTTCTTTGTACCACTTAAACATTTGGAAAGCTTCTGATTTTTCTTTTAGAAACATTACAGACATCATCCTAGAGAATTCATCAACAAATAAGATAAAATATCTATCTCTGTAATAGCTCTGAATCCTTATTGGACCACATAAGTCAGTATGAACTAAATCCAAAATTGCAATAGATGAATAATGTTTTCTCTTGAAACTAGATTTTTTCATTTTACCCCTTTGACATTGTTTGCACATCACATGGTCGGGCTTAGATATACTCGGTAAACCTCTAACTTTCCTTTTCTTACTGATCTTTACCATGTTGTCAAATTTCACATGACATAACCTCTTGTGCCATAACCAAACTGTTAGAATGATTTTAGAATAACTGAGAGGGGAGGGGGGTGGATTGGTTATCCTTGGGTCTAGATGTACTAATTCAACTTTCTAGCTCTTCAACAAACTTAGATCTAATCAACAATTCACTCAATCTCTATAGAATATATCAATAGCATAAAACTTGCAATCCACTGTCCAAAAGTAATCAACTTGCAGAATATAAAACTTTCAACAACATTCACATCAAATAACATTCACATAAGTATAACACCAGGATTTAACGTGGAAACCCAATATGGAAAAACCCACCAGTAATATGCTACTAATTTTCACTCTTTTGGAGTGAGCTCTGTGAGAAGCCAACCCTATTAAAGGTTTACAAAACACACTATTAGGTGTGACCTAGTTAAAGGATTTAATCACCTTGTTAAGAGTGACATGGTTAGAGGGCTTAAGAACATTCCATTAGAATGTCACCTTGATTAAAGGGTTTACAAAATGACTCTTAGGTCAACCTTGATTAAAGGATTTTGATTGATACAATGGTTGGAAAGTAGCATTAAGTTCTAATCTGAAATATACAACTCACTTTGCAAATACAAATCCAATGCACTCATATGCTAATTTACTAACTGACCTTCATTACCATCTCCATCTCTGATCTGCTTAGAAATCTCTTCAAGCAATCACCTCAACTCTATTTATTTCTTCATAGCTTTCTTTAGCCTTCTACTTAGATTCGTCAGTCAATAACATCAACCTTTTCACTCTCTATAACCTCACAATTAGGTCATCCTTTTACCTCCTTGATCAGGTAGATTAATTTTTTGCCACTTAATCTTTTCTGTAGATCTTAGATTTAGGTCAGATTCATCAAATCCTTTCAAAAAAAATTTCTCCTCCTTTCCCTTCTAGATACATCTCTAAACTTCTCCTTGAATCCATAAGAAAACAATTTACTATGCACTAAATGCTCCATATCATTCATTAATAATTTCAACATGTTTTACATACCCCAAGAATTCAACTATGTCAGCTAGGATTCTTAATTCTTTCACAAACTATAAATTACTGACACTCAATCAATACTGTGTTCATCTACTCGGTCATCACTAGATATATCATTCATCGCTAAAACTTTCCTTCTCGATAAATATTGTCTTTGCTCGGTTAATTATCTATTGTTTGACAATTACTGATGCTCGGTCGACACTAAACTTTCTCAACTTATGCTGGTGCTCAATCAACACTAGCATCACTCAGCTTAAACTAAATTTCTTCTCTTTTGCTTGGTTAATCCCATGATTCAAGTCTTTCTTCTTCACTTAGTGTTAGAGATAAACAACACATTACCTTGTCAGTGTTCCAACTAATGAAGTACCCATTGAAGTATGACATAACTCAACCTTTCCTTAGGTCCTCTTGTTATCTCCTCTTTTCAAATCCTCTTCATCAATTAAAAGATATGGTACTCTACTAGATAGCAACTATCTTACCAATTAAGGTTTGACATCAATGATAATATAACAATTGTTTCAATTGCAGTTTCCAACACAAACATCATCATTCTTAGCCATTAAACATGAAGTTTTAACATTCTCTAGATAAAATAGGTTACCTTTTGATTGTTCACCAATATTGATCAGTCTTCCAGCATCATCATAGATCTTTACTCTTCTATTCTCAAATTCAACTCAGTGACCTGTATTATTCAACTATGCTACACTCAATAGATTATAGTTAATTCCTTTCACCCAATAAGCATTTTCACATCTGATCTTGTTTTTTAGCAATATTGATCCTTTACCTTTCACTTGACAAGGTGTATCATTTCCCATTTCTATAAATCCTCCATTATAATGTTCAAGATTTTCAAACTTATCTTCATCACCAGTCATATGATGTGTGTAGCCACTATCAATAATCCAAGTATCATTTTTTCTTACTTTAGAAATAAGTGCCTTTTTTACATACCTTTCTTCTTTTTTAGAATCTTCCTTCATTACAACATACACCACTTCTTCTTCATCAGTTTCAGTCTCGGTATCATCATTTTCTTCAATTAGGTAGCATGCCTTTTTTTCTTTATCTTTGTAGTATCAGTTTTCTCTATTTCCTCATTGTCGGTTACCTTTGTGATCTCAGTAATTTCTTCTATCATTCTTTCTTTTATTTGATATTTCACTTGTCCTCTCATTATCATTCATGTCAGGCCATCTTGCAGCAATATAACCAATCTCTTTAAATTTGAAACATATTAAGGGTATTTTACCTTTGTATTTTCCTTTGCCTTTCGATAGTCTTCTAGCCATTATTGCTTCAAGTTCTTCAACCTCATCTTCTTCATCTTCATAATCATTTCCATTTCTTATCCGATGTCTATTACTTGATCTTCCAGTGTTTAAAGATGACACAATTGCAGATTCTACCTTAGGTACAACACTATTATCAAAGTTGTTAAGCTCAAATGTAGTCAATCTACCAATTAGACTATCAAGGGAAACATCATTACCAAGTACAACTCTCATTTCATGTATTAAAGAGACTCTAATAGCATAGGCAAACAATAGTGTTTTGATAATTTTTCTTTCCATAGTTTCTTCATCAATAGTTCCTCCTGCTCCTCAGATAGCAGTCACCACTTCCTTGACTCGGTTGTTGTACTTAGTTATGTTTTCACCTTCTTTCACCTTCATTGATGATCTACAATAGATTGAATATATAGATGAACTGAAGGAACAGTGGTTAGAGATCACTGAGCTACTAAAGTGATATGTAAGATGATTAAATCAGTCAATATATTGTCATTGATGTCAACTAGTTTTGACAGTACTTATCATAATAGTTACAAACATCTAAACATCTGTAGAAGGAAGAGAAGATGAAGAAATGAGATATCTACATAAGGAAAAGATGGATATCATAGATAAGGATAAGGTAAACATTGGGTAACTTATTGATGAGTCTATGACTTTATATTGTTGACTTGAGCATGTTACATTAATCTATTATGAAAAAGAGATTTGAATTGAACAAGCTCAATGTGGTTGGTAATTGAAGACTTCGGTATACACCGAGCCAGTGCAATGTATACCGAGTGACAGTAATAACTGAGTTAGTTATCACCAACACATTTTAGTATTAACTAAGTTTGGATGAAAACATTAAATGCTAAGAACAACCGACTGAGATTGATGAGCTCGATATTGTTATGATTTCAAGGTTAAATATGAAGTCAACTATGACATCCACAGCTGACATAATTGAGAGATGATCTAAAGGATGATATTGAAACGTGTTAAGGACACATCTACAGAGGAAGGTTTAAGTGGAAAAATGGACAAAGGAGATTATGAGACAAAATCTAATGGATGATATGAAAATGGTTTACTTGTCTATTTAAGAGATATGAGTTTCATTGTTGAAACATGCCAGACAAAAGGAGACTGTAGAGATTTTACATGAAAATTTTATTCATGCATTCCTGATTAAACTGGTTACAGAAAGAACCAAGCTACAGACATTACCGAGCGTTAGAGTACTATTTGCTGAGTGAAGTAAGTTGAGAAATATTGAGGAAGTAAATTGATTAATGATTAGAGGATTTTATGAGCATAGCATAGATCTAAATATTTTCAATTTAGTTTTATTTGAATCAAATCAGAACTGTATCAATTTAACCATTGATTCAGAAAATCTCTTAACCGAGTGGACTTAACAATCTTATTGTACTATCTTGTGACATTCATTGAATGTAAATTGTTATGTTGTTGACCCCATAGTGAATGTTGGTCAAAAGTTAACTGTTAGTGATAAATCCTCTAACCAAGTCACACCTAACAATGTGCATTGTAACCTTTAACAACATTGTCCCCTAACCGAGCTCACTTCAGAAGAGTGAATTATTTTGGGTTACCGGTCCCAAGTGGTTTTTCTCTTAGCAAGGTTTCCACGTTAAATCATTATGTTATATGTTGTTTATTATGATTTTTTTCTATCATACTTTACATACTACATAGTTGATTTAGTCGGTAATTACAGTTTGGATAATTACTAGTATTCGGTAAAATGAACAGACAGATTGATATTTTATGTTACCGAGCTACATAAATTGTTGAAATTGTTTTGTAAGGTACATTTGGGAGTTTTGGACTATAGGATAACTAATTTAATTGATTCACCCCCCCTCTCAGTTATTCTAACAATTGGTATCAGCACAGTATTGGTTTCTTGGAGGAAAGTTTTAAGGACTTAAGAAAAAAGATCACAAGATGTATAAGAGGGAAGTGCCTGAGCTGAACAAAGATAACTTCTCCACATGGAAAAGTAGGATGAGGCTTCACATATCTGGAATTGGAGAATCTTCTATACATTTACTAGACAATGGCTACTTACAACCAAATGTTGGACCTTTAACTCTTGATCAGTTGAGAGATAGACATGAACATAATATTACTATGATAGAGATTGTTACTGCTCTATCTGATGATGAGTTTGAAGATGTCAAGGATTGCACTACAACAAAGAAAATGTGGGATAAACTTTCTCTAGTTTATGGTGGTGATGTGAATGTAATGAGAGCCAGAGCTGAAAGCTTGAGAGATAGATTTGATGATATGAAGATGAAGGAAGGTGAGAACATCACACAATACTCAAACTGAATCAAAGAGGTAGTGAACGCTATCTGAGGAGTAGGAAGTACTATTTCTTAAGACACTATGGTAAGTAAGATACTGAGAACCTTGTTTCCTATCTATGTAACTAGAATATTTGCTATTCATGAAATGAGGTCTACACCTAATAGTACTCTTACCCTTGATAGTATGATTGGAAATTTAACTACTTTTGAGCTGAATAATTATGATAATAGTGTTGTACCAAGTGTTGAGTCTGATTTTATGTCATCTCTTAAGATTGGTAAATCTAGCAGTAAGCATAATATAAATAATGAAAGTGACAGTGACAGTGAAGATGATCTTGATGAGCTTGAAGGACTTATGGCCTGGAGACTTCAAAAAGGTAAAGGAAGGTATAAGGGAAAGTTATCTTTAGCTTGTTTTAACTGTAAAGAGATTGGTCATATTGCTACTAGATGTCCTAACAAGAAAGAGGAAGATAAAGACAATGACCAATCTAGTGATGGAAAGTTTGGCAGAAGGAATAACAAGGGAAACCAACACTACAACAGAGAAAACTGAGATTACAAAGACAAATGAAAAAAGGCATGTTACCTTGTTGGAGAAAATGAAGATGACACCGACACTGACACTAATGATGAAATTGAAGTGGTATTTGTTGCAATGAAAGATGATTCAGAAGAAGAGGAAAGGTATGTAGAAACAACCATTATTTCTAAAGTTAGTAAGAATGATACTTGGATCATTGATAGTGGTTGTACACATCACATGAATGGTGATGAAGATAAGTTTGAACATCTTGAGCACTATAATGGAGGATCAGTAAAAATGGGAAATGATACACCTTGTCAAGTGAAAGGAAAAGGGTCTATCGTATTGAATGATAGAACTAGATGTGATAATGCATACTGGGTAAAAGGACTTAACTACAATTTGTTGAGCGTAGCACAGCTAAAGAACTCAGGTCACTGAGTTACATTTGAAAGCAAGAAGGTGAAAATCTATGATGAAAATGGAAAGCTTGTCAGTACTGGAGGACAATCAAAAGGTAATTTATTCTATCTTGACAATGCTGAAACTTCTTGTTTACTGGTGAAAAATGAAGATGTATGGTTATGGCATAAGAGGCTATGTCATGTAAACTTTGATAACATGATTAAGATCAGTAGAAAGAGAAAAGTTAGAGGATTATCGAATCTAACCAAACTTGATCATGTTATCCGTAATCAATGTCAGAAAGGAAAGATGACCAAATCTAGTTTTAAAAGTAAAGACTATTCATTTAAAGGTATTTTGGAGTTGGTACACACTCACTTATCTGGTCCTATGAGAACTCAAAGCTACTATGGTGATAAATATTTTATTTTATTTGTTGATGACTACTCTAAGATGATGACAATCATGTTCTTACAAGAAAAATCTGAGGCATTCAAATTGTTTAAATGGTATAAAGCTAAAGTTGAAAAAGAAACCGGGAAAGAATTGAAATGCTTAAGATCTAATAGAGGAGGTGAGTTTATTTATGATGAATTCACTAATTTTTGTAATGAGCATGGAATCAAAAGATGGGTTTCTGCACCTAGAACACCACACAAGAATGGGATTGTTGAAAGGAGGAACTAATCTATTGTTGATTGTGCCAGAATATTGATGATTGAGAAAAATATTGCACAAATATTTGGAGAGATTAAATTATTTCTAGGTTTGCAAATTATACAACAAAATGATGGGATTTTCATCACTCAATCAAAATACATTAAAGAAGTGTTAAAGCCTTTTGGCATGGAAGATTCAAAACCGGTAGGAACACTGATGGTAATAGGATGCAAGTTGACAAAGGATGATGAATCTACAAAAGTAAATCAAACACTGTACAGATCTATGATTGGAAAACTAATGTATGTGGTATACAGTAGGCCTGATATAGCACATGCAGTTGGGGTTGTGGCAAGATTTTTTGCCAATGGTAAAGATTCACATATGGTTGTTGTTAAAATAATTTTGAGATACTTGAAGAAGATAGAAGACTATGGTTTATGGTACACAATGGAAGGAAAATTTGAACTCTGAGTTTATACATTTGCAAATCGAGCTGGAAACATTGATGACCGAAAGAGCACAATCGATGGAGCATTTTTTTTAGGAGAAAGGCTTGTGACTAGGATAAGCAAGAAACAAGCATGCATTTATTAGTCTACTACCAAAGCAGAGTATGTTTTTACTGCTGCAAATTGTTCAAATATTGCTTGGATCAAACAAGTGTTGGAAGGAATGAATGAGGTAATCACCGACCCGGTGATTATATATTGTGACAATGCTAGTGCTATAAATATTTCCAAGAATCCTATGATGAATTTAAAAATAAAGCATACATCTATTAAGTATCACTACTTAAGGGAATAAGTTCAAGAGAAGCATGTGAAACTAGAATTTGTAACATCTAAAGAATAACTTGCTGATATTTTTACCAAGCCCTTACCGAAGGACACATTTGAGTATTTGAGGACTAGACTAGGGGTATGTCCCTTGTCTATCGGTCACTAAGGTGATCAAGAGGTTGCATCAACCTATACTTTATCATAAAATCATTCATGTTGATGCACATAACTCACAGTTTAGTTTTTCTAAGGTTGTGAAAGATTGTAGAAGCTAGAATAAGAATTTGTTTATCAGTACATGAAGGTACTTGATCTGGACAGAACAACATAGGTTAATTTGGATGTTGAAGAGTTGTTTATTTTCTTTGGCATTGTTGTCAAAGGGAGAGAGATTGCATATGAAAAATAGTTGGTGAGAACACAAAAAGGGAGAAAGAATCTAAGAACTGGAAAGATCAAATCCGTAGGGAGAGTCTACATGGAGTGTTGTTTTGTTTTGTAGTGATTAAACATATTAAATATCAAGCTAGGGAGATCTTACTGAGCTACAATATTTACTTACATAGTTGTATAATATATGTTTGGTATGTGTATGACATATTTTCATATTGCTTGTGTTGCCATCAATGCCAAAGGGAGAGATTGATGATCTACACCTGATTGAATATCTAGATGAATTGAAGGAATAGTGATTAGAGATCACCGAGCTACTAAAGTGATATGTAAGATGATTAAATCAGTCAATATGTTGGCATTGATGTCAACTAGTTTTGATAGTACTTAACATGATAGTTACAAACATTTGAACATCTGTAGAAGGAAGAGAAGATGAAGAAATGAGATATCTACATAAGAAAAAGATGGATATGATAGATAAGGATAAGGTAAACATTGGGTAACTTATTGATGAGTCTATGACTTTATATTGTTGACTTGAGCATGTTACATTAATCTATTATGAAGAAGAGATTTGAATTGAACAAGTTCAATGTGGTCGGTAATTGAAGACTTCTATATACACTGAGCCAATGGAGTATATACCGAGTGACCGTAATAACTGAGTTAGTTATCACCAACACATTTTAGTATTAACTGAGTATGGATGAAAATATGAAATGCTAAGAACAACTAACTGAAATTGATGAGTTGGATATTGTTATAATTTTGAGGTTAAAGATGAAGTTAGCTATGAGATCCACAGCTGACATAATTTAGAGATGATCTAAAGGCTGATATTGAAATGTGTTAAGGACACATCTGTCGAGGAAGGTTTAAGCAGAAAAATGGACGAAGGAGATTATGAGGCAAAATCTGATGGTTGAAATGAAAATGGTTTACTTGTCTATTTAAGATATATGAGTTTAATTGTTGAAACATGCCAGACAAAAGGAGACTGTAGAGATTTTGTGTGAGGATTTTATTCATGCATTCCTGATCAAACTAGCTATAGAAAGAACTGAGCTACAGATATTATCGAGTGTCAGAGAACTATTTACCGAGTGAAGTAAGTTGAGAAATATTGAGGAAGTAAATTGATTAATGATTCAAAGATTTTATGAGCATAGCATGGATCTGAATATTTTCAATTGAGTTGTATTTGAATCAGATCAGAATTGTATCAGTTTAACCATTGATTCAGAAAATCTCTTAACTGAGTGGACTTAACAGTCTTATTGTACTATCCTATGACATTCATTGAATGTAAATTGTTATCTTGTTAACCCCATAGTGAATGCTGGTCAAAATTTAACTGTTAGTGATAGATCCTCTAACTAGGTCACACCTAATAGTGTGCATTGTAACCTTTAGCAGGGTTGGATCCTAACCGAGCTCACTTCAGAAGAGTGAATTATTTTGGGTTACCGGTCCCAGGTGGTTTTTTCCTTAGTAGGGTTTCCACGTTAAATCATTGTGTTATGTGTTGTTTGTTATGATTATTTTGATGTCATACTTTACATAATGCATAGTTGATTTAGTCGGTAATCATAATTTGGATAATTACTGGTATTTGGTAAAGTGAACAGACAGATTGATATTTTATGTTACCGAGCTGCATAAATTGTTGAAATTGTTTTGTAAGGTACATCTGGAAGTTTGGGAGTGTAGGATAACTAATTTAACTGATTCACCCCCCTCCCCCTCTCAGTTATTCTAACATTCATATCATCAAATTTTCCTCTCAAGATTTATGCCTTTCCCTAAGCAAATTTTGATCTCCACCATGAACTAGTGTCAATTTGTCCCACATTTATTTTATAGTTGTACAATTCTTAATGTCTTCAAATTCAGCATCTGATAGAGAAGAAGCAATCTCAATCATCATTGGGTTATTTTCTTGTCTTTCTTTCATTTGTGTGATATTCAAAGGACTTGTAGGTGCTATGAATTAATTTTCCAAATAGTATAGTGTAGAATCCCCAATGCCTGATAGATACAACTTCATCCCGCTTTTCCATGTTGATAAATTATCCTTGTTCAACTTTGGTACCTCTCTCTTATACATCTTTGGATCTTTAACTTAAGTCCTTCAAAATTCTTCCTTCAAGTACTCTTTCTCTGATACCAATTGTTAGATAATTGAGAGGGAGGTGAATCAGTTATGTTTAGTTATTCTACAGTCCCAAATTCCTTTCTGATGTATAGTATTAGCTTGAATAAATAAACTAAACAACTTGGTAATAAATTGTGTGTGACTTTCTGATTAATTAACCGGCTGTCATATAATGTAAACCAACTAGTAGTTAACATATACCGATCTAACCATTTATTGTAATTTATAAATTAAATATCAAAACATCACATTCATACACATTTAACACTTGATTTTTAACATGGAAACCATGTTAAGGGAAAAACCACCTAGGACCGGTAACCCAAATGTTTTCACTCTTCTAAAGTGAGCTCGGTTAAGAGCCTACCCTGTTAAAGGTTAAAAACACACTGTACGGTGTGACCTTGTTAGAGTATTTATCACTAACAGTTCTTTGTGACCATACATTCACTTGGGTCAACAATAAAACAAGTAACATTCATAGAATGCCAATAGAAAAAGATAGTTAAGTCTCACTCAGTTAAGATATTTTGACTGTAGAAATGGTTAGAAAGCAACAGTGTATGACTTGATTTAAATGCAACTTCCTTTTCTCATATTCAAATCTATTATAAGCTCAATATCATTTTGGTTTTCATTCTCCTTACTCTTTTATGCTCGGTTATCTCCTTCTATCACTCGGTTTGGCTTGTAGAATCACTTGGTTCTTACTCCAACCTGTCTAACCAGCTTCACATGTATGCACCAGCAATTTTCATCCCTTATGCGATTCTCTCTCCCCCTTTCTTGAATTTCTTATCTCCTTATATAGAAATGTTAAACCATTTTCATTTCAGCCATAGATTTTGTCTCTTAATCTCCATTGTTGGTTTTGCCTCTTTAATCTTCCTCAAAACTTGTGCCTTAAACCATTTTCAATCTTCATCATCTAATCATCCTTGGATTTTTTGAGTTGTAGATCTTCATAAAAAACTTTATCTTTATCCTTGGAATCTTTTAGATTCATCTAGCTCATCATCACATGTCGGTAATCACATGTTCCTCTTTATTTCTCCTGCTCAGTAAATACCATGATATGTCTATTTCTTCCTCCTTGGTTAATATTGCACTCAGTGTACACTACATCTTCTCAGTGTACACTAAGTTCTTCATATATTGACCAAAGTAACTTGTACATTATTGATCTTCCACACATAGTATAATCATGTAAGTCAATCAAATCACTATCATACTTTCATAGACTCATCAATAAGTTTCCCAATGAATACCTTGTTCATAACTTACTCATACATCTCATCTTCATGCTAATATCTCATTTCCTTCACCAACATCACCTCCTTCAAATGTTTGCAACTATCATGATAAGTAAATTCAAAGCTATTTGACATAAATGACAATATAACAACTGATCTAATGTCTCACATATACCTCATTAGCTCAGTGATCATCATAACATTCTCTCATTTTGTTCTCCAAGTAGTCTATCAATTTTAGTTCTAACAGTGGAGTCCTCGGTGTAGATACTTGTCTTTTAATTCCATGTGTTTGCACTGCTTATTTTGTCTAGCTCAAAACTCTATGTTTTGATTTTTCATAATTTAATAGAAGGGTTTTTTATGTCTGGTTATCGATATTCTTAAAAAAAATTCATCCATGTCCTCAGTCTATATAGGGAACTGGTTTTTGTTCCTAAAACCCTAGGTGAAGTCTTGTTGTTTAAGCCCTGAGTATTTGTTATGAGAATAAAACCTAGGTCATTGATGAAAAATTCTAATCATTTGTTACTTTTTTCAGCCACTTAAGTTATTCTTTAAATCACATGTCTTAAGTCATCGTCAAGCAGGGTCAAATATTTTAAGTTGTTTTACCTAGCGGACCTTTTAATACTTCCTAAGTTTAAAACTGTGATGACCTTTTAATTTTTTCTAAAGTCTTCAGTGTTATTTCTTCCTAAGTCTCGACAATATATCAAACTTGTTAAAGTCCTTTTTGATTTGACGGTGTGCATGATCCTGCAATGAAAAGTTGATCAAAGATTACCAATCACGGGATAGCACCAGTCATCAAATGCTTCAGTCAGTCAAGATCAAAGTAAGTGGGACCAACATTTGCAAGACTTCTTCTATCGTTCAATTTATTAATCTAATGGTACATGTCTATTGGGCCCGCCCGTGAAGGATCTAAGATGATGTCATATTTATTTTAATCTAATGGTCAGTGTAATGCCTTGATGAAGAGTTAAACAAGGATTACCGATCATGGGATCACACCAACTATTAGATCTTCCAGTCAGCAAATGGTGACATCAGTAGGGCTGAGGGATAATTTTTTGTAAAGGTTCTTACAAGTTCCTTTTCATCAGATGATTTTCATGATGCCTTAATGAAAAGATGAAAGAAGATTAGTGATCGTGGGGTCACGCCTATCATCCGATCATCTAGATTAATATAAAGCAAGCCAGTGGGGTCAGAATCAGGTGAAATAAAGACAACTGTTGGATTAGTTTGATCCAATGATGATCGTGAAACCTAAATGGTATGTGGATCCAAATGAATACTCAATTTTAGTCATCGTTAGATATAATCTAATCGGACGAAGAGCATGAAGCCTCAATGAAGAGTTGATCAAAAAATACTGATGAAGTGATCGTGACAACCATCTGATATGTTTTAAATAAATATCAATGGTTTTTCTTTAAAATTTCTCTCTTTGGTGTGAAAAGTTTCCTACTCGTTGAATTGTAAAATTTCAAATTTTTGAAGAGTAATGGCAGAAACGTGTGGCATGATTTTCAAGATTTAATGTGTTTGCATACGCAATATATCATTCAACATTTCATTTTTAGAATCAAATCTACATCATTTGCAAAGCACTTTGATAGAGTGAAATTGCAGAGCGTGTGGTATATTTTGGAAAATTATTTAACCGATGAGTGATTCTATGAACTTTTGTGTTTTTATCATTGTTTGTCTGTGAATTCTATTGTTATAGTTTAGGAGAAGGGTTTCTATGCATTTCTAGTTAAAAATCTATATTAAAACCCTAATTGTAAATAGCACCAAGAAGAGAATTTAAGGGGAAGGTAGATTACCAAGAGAGGGTTGTATGTGATGACCTCCTAGAACAACTGGATCATTCCACCAATGACTCATCAAAGTTGAAGGAACTAGTGCCTAAAAACCCTAGGCTTAAGGTTACAGATGGTTTGTATGACAAGGGAAATTGGTTGTTCCAAATAGTTTTATGGACACTGATGTTTTACTTCAAGTTGCTAAAAATTATGATCATGTGGCAAGGGTGGTTAGAGATATAAATGGAAACCCTCTAGTTAGTATTTTTGTTGATGAAATTGGAGAGGTGTTTCAACTGAGTGAGCCTACTGATGCCCTAGAAAGAATAGATTTTGATGAGCTTAAATAGGTTTATAATGCCCAGAGGGATTATCTCAGGAGTGGTCCTTTAAGGGATTTTTTTGATAAGGTAGGAGGATTGACTAGAGTAGGACCTAATACACCAAAGCCCATCAAGTTAGATTATTTTAATCTAAAAGAAAAGGATATGTATTGGTCATTATGTTAGAATTTTGTTGAGGATTTAGAAGCAGAGATGCCAATCCACTACATGTTTATGATGGCACAAATCTTGCACCCCTACTTGGTAGTAACATTTGATTTTGCTCCTTTCCTTACTGAGTTGATACACAATGGATTAATGGGAATTTAGAGGGATAAGGTTGATAGACCTTTTGGTTGTTATTCTTTAATGATGTACATGTTCCTCTACAAGGGTTCAAACTATTTTGAGAAGGAGATGGATCTATTGAAAGAGAAGGATGGTGAAGAAATGTCAGTCCAGTTGTGGAACCTGAACATGACATGGGACAAAAATGAGGCCAGTTTTGTAACTTTTGATAGATGCTTTGCATCTACATCTAGACTTAGGGCCCTGTTGTTTATGGAGAACCCAAGGATCCCAAGAATATTATTGGATTTTCTCAAGCCAAAATAGTTTCCCACTGACATCAAGATAGTGCATAATTAGGGAGATATCATTTTATACCCTATTTCTACTATTTTCGGAGGCACCCCATTTATCTTTCCATACTAGGTCCCTTTAAAGGTTGGCAAAACATAAATTTTAAGGTAGATTGGAGGATTACAAGACATAGCTCTCATAGGAAAAGGTAGGGGAACCATGTTTCCAATAATCACCATAGCACACCAATTTGTGATTACAAAAAGTGGTTGGACACACATTGGAAAGATCTTGGAACCATACCACATGACTACATTAGTTGGAAGGTCTACAGATCCTGAGGGATTTTATAATGACATGTTTAAGAAGAGGACCAGGTGTGCAGCCATGGATCATGTTTTCAATTTCCCTAAGTACATAATCAAAAATGTATTTGATTTGAAAGAACAAGAGTTCAGAAAGGAAAAATGGCTAGTGTATAGAAAGACATTAGATTTTGTACAGCACTTTGTCAAGGAATATGATCCCTTAAAAGATTTTAAGCCTTTTGAGAAGAAAATTAAAGCTCTTATGAGCCATTTTGAGGGTATAATGCAAACCCTAAATGATAAAAAGGACATGGTAGTGCAAACAGAGCTAGAGAGGGCCAAATTTGTGTTAAGTAAGCCAACATTTGCAAGAATGGTCCCTCCTGGTAGATATATTTTACAAAGAAAGACTGGGTATAGTGTGGTGGTGCTAAAGCCTACTGTACAATAGAAAGGTCAAAGAGTAGAAGATATCCCTTCTTCTTCCAGGGGAGTATAAGTATAGGAGAAAATAGGGGGGTCTCCTATTTCACCAGAGAATAGACCCATTGATGTTGATTATGATTCCCCACCTCCCCCAAAGAGACAGAGATTAGAGGAAAGACCATAGAAAAATGAGGATGTTTAATCTCCCACTAAATCACCATTAAACATTATTGATCAACAAGAGGTGACTAAGCAATTACAAAGAATGGGAAGCCTAGGTCAAATCTTTATGACCTATGAAGAAATTAATGGAGTGTCTGAGCCTCCTAAAGATACAAAAATGGACTTGACTGTTAGTGAGCTAGCAGGAAAGGAATTGGATTCCATAGCCAAGCAAGCTTGTGATGAGTTCCTTGTAGATGATGCCTTTGTTAAGGGTAGGGCTTTTTTGTAGTTCTTATGGTGGACTCACATAAGCCAATTTAAAGAAACATGTGAGAAGAGACAGGAGGAGCATCTAGAAAAGGACCTTACCATAATTGAGGATGAGGTCAAGAAAGAAATGTTGGGGAGGTTTGAAAAGGTTACCCCAAAATAAGGTATAGAATTGGTAAGGAATGTAGGGGTACTCATCCTCCCTGAATGGGAAATTTTTTATGCAGTGGTCCTAGATGTTATCAAGAAGAAAATCACACCAATGCACAAGACCAAAGAGGAAGAAGAACAAGCCATTAAGGGTGTCACATTAAGTGATGATCATCAGGCTCTGGTCATGTGGTCTCTGAGTAAAAAAGAAGGAAACAAAGGAAAATAAATTGTCAGGGGTGACCTTTCTAGTAGTTTATTGGTAAAGAGGGTCAATGAGACTTCAGGATTGAAGCCTCAGGGTTGTAGAAACTGAGAAACATAGTTTCATAGAATGCCAAGAACACCTGCATGCAAGAATACCTATTGCTGAAAGGAAGCCAGAGAAGACAAAAAGCAAGAGCTTGGAAATCTCAGCGGTGTGAGAGAAAATTGTATTCCAAGATAAAAAACATAATTACAAGAGTTCAACCTATAAGGTGAACAAAAACCCTAAAAAGGAAAAAAGCTAGGTTGCATAATATAATTAATATAAAATATTAATTATATGCACCTAAAAGAAAGCTTAAGTGAAAGTAGAGTACGTAGACAACTTAATAATTAAATCAAAATGATTTAATTAATAAGTGAAGATAAATAGATACTCTAACACCCCCCCTTAAGTGAAGCTCAAGAGGTAAGCTAACCTAGCACAGCTATGAAAGTAGGAAAAAAGGGTCCCGGCAACAAGGCCTGATCAGGTACCCAGAACAAGGAAATCTCTATGAACCAGAGAAAAAGGAGAAAACCCAGTGGAAAAAACCCCTCTCCAAAAAGAGATAGAAAAAACATGCTGAAAAAAACATGAAGGAAGGTAGGCCTCAAGAAGACCCCCCAAGGACAACTTCTGTCACCCCAAGCATAGAACGCAACTAAAGATAGCGTGGAGATGCAAAAGGTTTAGTGAAGATGTCAGCAACCTGCGCGTCAGTGGGAATGTACTCCAAAGAGAGAACACCATCGTGAATCTGCTGACGGATGAAATGCATATGAAGCTCAATGTGTTTAGTGCGCTGATGCTCCACCGGGTTGCGGGAAATGTGAATAGCACTCTGATTGTCGCACCATAGAACTGTGGGACGATCAGGAGGAAACCCAAACTCAGTCATCAACTGTCGAAGCCATAAAATCTCCTGACTAGCATGCACTGCTGCTCTATACTTAGCCTCTGTAGATGATAGTGCATGAGCATGCTGCTTCTTGCACGACCATGTGATAGGACTAGAGCCAAGACAAAAAACAAAGCCAGAAGTAGACTTCCGATCATCAACATCACCAGCCCAATCTGAGTCAGTGAAGCCAACAATGTGAGGAACCCCTGATGTGTAATGAATACATAAGAGTGCCCTGAATGTATCTCAAAATACATTTGGCAACTTGCCAATGACTCTCATGAGGCTCATGGGAGAATCGAGAGACTAGACCAGTGGCAAAGGAGAGATCAGGATGAGTGTGTGTCAGGTACAACAAACTGCCAACCAACTGCCGATACATTGTAGGATCCACTGAAGGTGAAGTGCAAGAGGTAGACAAGGTAACACCAGACTGAAAAGGTGTGAGAGCTGGCTTGCAATCAAGCATATCAAAGCGCCGAAGCATGTCAAGAGCATACTTCTACTGGTAAACAAAGATCCCAACAGAAGACTGAACAATCTGAAGACCAAGGAAGTAGTGTAACAGACCAAGATCAGTCATCTCAAACTGCTCCATTAATGCTCGCTGAACATCCCGAATCATAGAAGATGAGCTACTAGTGATGAGAAGATCATCAACATAGAGTACAAGGATCACAACCTCATCCTCAAGACGCTAAATGTAGGCACTAGGATCAGAATGGCATCGGGTGAATCCTGTGGAAAGCAAGAAGGAGTCCATTTTCTCATACCAAGCCCGAGGGGCCTATTTGAGACCATACAAAGAACGTCGAAGTCTACAAACCAAGGAGGAATCCTACACAAATCCTGGAAGCTGCTCCATATAAATCTCCTCAGTGAGATCACCGTGCAAGAATGCACTCTTCACATCCATCTGAAAAATGGGCCATCCCTGAGAAGCTGCGAGGGATAAGACAAGGCGGATAGAATTCATCTTGGTGATAGGGGAAAATGTCTTAGTGTAATCAATACCCTCAACCTGTGAAAAACTCTTCGTAATAAGACGTGCCTTATACTTATCAATAGAACCATTAGTAGAAAACTTAGTACGATACAACCACTTGCATCGCACTAGTTTTCTTCCCTTAGGAAGAGAACAAAGATCCCAAGTGTGATTCTTCATCAAAGAAGAATACTCCTCCTCCATAGCAATGTACCACTTAGTGTGTCCTGTCATTGCTACAAATGTCTGAGGATCATCACAAATGGCATGACTCAGAAGACTAGAACCCGCAGTATGAGATCGGGTGCGACGAGAAGTGGAAGGGTCACCAGCTAGAGATCCTGCAGCATCAACTATAATACAAGCCCATTTAGGCATATGTGGAGGATCTTGTGGTGGAGGTAAATGGGGATCACCAAGATCATCATCCTCATCATCCTGAAAAGAGACTGGAAGTGATAAGGGAGTAGTGGTAAGTGAAGTAGACTCAGGGAGCTGGGTATCTACTGTAGGAAGGTGCTCATCAAACTGGGCATCCCGTCAAAATAGGACCTCTCTGGTGGCAGGATCATGCGGTGAGAACTCAACTGTCTTACCAGAGCCAGAGTGGAAAATCTGATAGATAGACAATAGGTTCATCAAAATGTTAGGGACAAGAAGAACATCCTAAAGAGAACCCCCAGCTAATGCAACAGAACCAGCACCCAAAACAGAGAGGTGAGATGAGTTCCCAACAGCAATCTGTGAAGTAGCACACGGAGCAAGTGAGGTAACCAACTGCTGAGTGTGAGTCATGTGATGAGAGGCACCAGAATCAAGAATCCAAGTGGGCCCAGAGGTCATGGCTCGTGCAGTAAGAGCATGACCTTTCCCTGCCAAGGAGGATGTGGACTGAGGGGCTGAAATGTGATGCTCCTGCATGGCTTCCTCTAAAGCCTCCAAACATTTCCAACACCTAGAAACGGGATGTCCATCCTTGCCACAAAAGCTATAGGTCTCAACTGATTTCTTCTTAGTCTTGGAGGTAGACTCAGTAGACTTCGAAGAAGATTTACCCTTTGAAGAGTTGGTTGGAGGTTTTGAATCAGTTTTCTGTGCAGGTTTGGAGGAAGACTCATTGCCTGCTGAATCTTTCTTTGGTTTAGCTTTCTGTTTTGGTTTCCCCTGTGAAGATTGAGCAACCAATGCTTGGCTTAAAGAGCCAGAAGCATCCATCTGTTGGATCTTTGCCTGTTCTCATGTCAATTGATCATAGAATGTCTCAAATGAAGGCATGGTGTGTCTGGTACCCAAAGCATCCATGGTGGAGTAGAAAGTGGAAGAAAAGATCTGAAACTATCCTCGCAACTTTGAGAGTATCAAATAGATACACTCATCATCAGTCTTGATTTTCCCACATCCCTGCAAAACTATACGCAGAGACTTGAACTTCATCAAGAAGTCCTCTATAGTGGGGAAATCAGAAGGAGTCAAAGAGGTCAACTCTACATCAAGCTGAAGCTTCCTGAATTCGTTCACTGTACCAAACAAGGTGGAAAACTTGCCCCAAATAGCCCTAGGAGAGGTCAAACCTTCCAGGTGAAACAGGAGATTGTCGGAGATGTTTAGTGCAATCAAACCCATGGCTTCATCCATTTTGTTTTTGTGCTAAAGAATCTCAAAGGGACACTGCAGGACAGGCTGGTTCTCATCCAAACATGACCATAAGCCACGTGACATAAGAAGCCTGGTCATGTGTGCTTTCCAGATATGATAATTATGTGGTGTAAGCCGGGCCACGGAGGGATCTGACATTGAGAGGAGACAGAAGTAGAAGGGTCTTTTTTGAAGTAAATTACAGAAAGGAAAAACACCCCCCCACAATGTATAAATCAACTCCCCTGTACAACAAATAACTGAAAGCACAAGAAAAGTAGGAGAAAACCTGGACTCCGGATGCAGAGAAGGAGGAAAATAGAAGCCTCAACTTTGACACTAAAAAAGAGAACTCAAATGGCTGAATCAACAAACCAAACTAGCATCATTGCGTCCATCTCGAAAAGACCTTTTCGACGATATATCATATGTCAATTTTTGATTCTGTATGAGCCTTGTAGGAGCAAAAATGCCCAAGTACCCCCAAAATGCAAGCTCTCTGGAAAAAACCAGTGACGGCAAAAAACTTGACGGTCGTTTGGCCGTCATGGGCCTGTTGCTGATGTCAGCATGACATCATCCTGAAAAAATTTGAGGCTCGCTGGAAAATTTGAAAAAACCACTGGAAAAAAAAATCTGGCGCCGAAAAATGCCGGCAAGTGACGTCAGCAAGTGATGTCACCTGCTGTAGGCTGCCGGGCGGAGGTTGGGCGGCAGCCGAGCTGGGCGGCGTGGCGTGGCGGTGGAGCGCAGGTGGCGGCTGGCTGGGCGGACCGGAGTGGCGGGTGGCGGCCGGCTGGGCGGCCGGTGGCCCGGTGGGGGCCTGCTGGGTACCGGTGGCACGGTGGCGCTGTGACAAAAATAAAGAAGAAACCTTTGTTTTTTTATTTTTTTTTTCAAAAATCGTGTCCATACGGCCCTTGGAGGCTAAAAAATTTGCCCAGACGCCCCGGTGGCCAAATAAATCAAATTTTATATGGAAATAGGGGTTTTTGGGCCTTCTGAACGCAACCGTGAGGTTGGTTTTAACCCAAAGTGCTCCAGAAAAAAAAAAGACCCCCCAGATCTAATAAAAAATAACTGAAAGAGAACCAAAAAAATTGTGGCTTTCATCTTCAAATGCAGCTCCAAAAAACTTCAAACCAGGCAGCTGCAGGGAAGCTCTGATACCATGTAGAAATTGAGAAACACAGTTTCACAGAACGCCAAGAACACCTGCATGCAAGAATACCTGTTGCTGAAAGGAAGCCAGAGAAGACAAAAAGCAAGAGCTTGGAAATCTCAGCGGTGTGAGAGAAAATTGTATTCCAAGATAAAAAAAAACATAATTACAAGAGTTCAACCTATAAGGTGAACAAAAACCCTAAAAAGGAAAAAAGTTAGGTTGCACAATATAATTAATATAAAATATTAATTATATGCACCTAAAAGAAATCTTAAGTGAAAGTAGAGTACGTAGACAACTTAATAATTAAATCAAAATGATTTAATTAATAAGTGAAGATAAATAGATACTCTAACAAGGGTTACCACTAGAAACTTACAAGATTAGCATGAAGGTGGCAGAGAACGAGGCCAAGGAGAAAGAAGAGATGACAATAAAGCTTGAAACTATTTTGAGGGCCTATGGTGAGATGAAGAAGGAGATAAGTGAAAAAGATAGGATAATTGTTGAATTGAGAAGATAGTTGGTAGGACAAATGCAAGTTCAGATGCTTGTTCAGTTACAAATTACTTCCTTCCCTGCCAGGCCCACTTCATCAAGTCCTATTATAGAGTAACCTCCTTCCCCTTTACCTCCATTTACTGATGAGGAGTTGCTAATTGAAAGAGAAATGCTAGAGGATGCAAGAAGGGCCCTTATTGAAAAGGGTAAGAAATTGAAAGGTGAGAGACAAATTTTTAATGAGGGAAAGTTGGAGATTCACATGAAATATGAAGATAGATTGAGGGACACAATTTTGCAATTTGTTGAGGGCATAGAGCCAAGAAAATTTACCAAAGTGGAGAACAACTAATGGAAATTTTGAATTCTTTTAAGAAAGAAAAGGCCATTGTAGACCCAATTTTGGACAGGTAGATTGTGAGGCAAGACAAAATGAAATTCTTTTATTCTTTGACAAAGGTTCAATAAGATGTAGATACACAAATAAAGAGTACTTGCAAGTTAGTTAAGGGTTTCTTTGAGTTTGTTGTCAAGAGAGAGAATATTCATAGAAAAACATCAGTATTAAGAAGAAAATATTACCAAGACTATTTTGAAATGTTTTCTAGTATTTTCAGGAAAAATAGAAAGCTAAAAGACAAAGAGATATGGCTTGGAAAATTAGATGATGAGTTGTCAATAAGAGTGTTGGTGCCCAAAAATGATGGTTTGGATTTGGCTAACTAGCAGGTAGAAATTGATACCTCTGCAATTTTGGCTTAATCAAGCCAAGGCTGGTAGGCCTAATTTTACTTTGAACTATTTAATTCTCTATGTCACACAATTGTGTACATAAACAAACAAAGTTCTTCCAAAGGTGGTGAATGATCCTTTGAGGAAAGAAACTAATCTCCTAAAAATCTCTATTCTATAATACTTGACTAAATGGATTATACTAAAGAATTTAAAGTAATGCTTTTGAAATAATGATTTAATGGTCTATAAACTACAAATTATGAACCAAATGACAATTTCCAAATAATGATTAGATCAGTGCCTTCTAAATACTTGGGCTATAGAGTCAAAAAACTTTCAATCCTACGTACGATCAGAGACAATTTTAAAAACTTTCTTTAATAAGACAAGACCATCATTTCAAAGGCTTCCGCTTGATTCACAATTCAAATCAATTTACACAACTAATCCTATCGAGTTTAACTCAAATTAAGAGACCGATAAGAACAATGGTAGGTTCACAGACCATACAATTGATATTCGAGTTGTATATATTAATTTTGAATTATGATACTCAGAGAATTCAACACAGTGAAACACTCTATTTAATAGAATATCTGAAAGACTAATTGAAAACATATAACTTATAACCACAAATAAAAAGAAGAGCACTTATCTTTATTGATGTTGAAAAACTGGTACATAAGAGTTCATAGTTGTAGTTATTTATGAAATTCTACTCTATGAAAATATATTTGGTATCATCTTCTCTCTTTACATTTTATATTATGTATATATACATGTTTGAGTGGCTTTCGCACCACTTTAGGGTGAAAGGACACAACCCTTATTACAAATTATTTTAAAAAAATAATAAACTAACTAAAAAATAACTACCTAACTTTCGGATTTGGGCTTGGTCGAAAAACCAAAACACCACTTGGAAAGCTAATATTTTTACTGGAGATAGGAAATTTGATTTCCCAAACTGGGTCTTTTTTAGATTTTCAAAATTCGACCATCTTTAGCCTCTGTCGGCATCATCTTTGCAACAGGTTGAAATTCTAGCATTTTCTGAAGGCTTTGATCATAGAATTTTGATTGTTCTTGTCACAGAGCTTCCTTCCTTAAACTCTCAACCTTTTAATTGAAAATTAATATAGTTTTTTCATCCCATTTCATGTACTCCATCATTAATTATTGGGCATGGAGTTTAAGAGGCCATCTTTTAGGGTTTTATCACTATATACGACTCCAAATTTTGCCCAAAATTTAGAGATCCAATAGGCTCTTTTAGAATCATATACTTCATCAACAAGATAGGTGTCTCTCTCATCAGGTTTATCTTCTGGTGTTTCATCAATTTTTTTATCCTTGTGAATTGGAAAAAATTTTGAGTTATTTTTGTGTATATGCCTTTGATATTCCTTATCCAACAAATCTGAAATTTGTTATGTACTGAGAAAATCTTCTTCCTCATTCATTTTATTTATATTATCTACTTCTATTTCATAGGTCCTATTTTCACAAGAGTTAGCCACACATAAATCAATAACTGTATTTATTATGTTCTTTTCTTTGATGTTATCCTTTATTATATAATTACTCAATACATGTTTGATTATTCAATGTACAAGTCCATGGTTGGATTTATTATTGTCTTCATCTAGATTTGGAACTTCATTAGAGCTTTGTACTCCTGTAGATTTCACATTGCATCTATCACCTTCTTGTCTTTCAATATTTAAAAATTCATCCAAGGGAGACATACAAGGCTCTGCTTCCCAGATGTATTGTTGATCCTCTTCTTGTTCATAACACATTTTACTTCCTTGACTTGCATAATGGAATTCATATAGAAACCATTGTTCAAATTCTTTCCAAGATGAAATACTTTGTGTAGGTAATGATTCATATGCCTCTCTTGCATTATCTTCTAATGTCCTGACAAATAGTTTCATTGCCTGGTCTTCTGCACAAATCTCATAGTTCTCTATAAATGCATAAAATGCATCCAAATGTTCAACTACTGATTCATCTCATTCTCCATGAAACTTTGGTACAAGCTGTGAAAACTTAGGGAGCAACTTAAAAGGAATACAATGGAATCCCCTGAGATCCAATGGCTTGATACCATCTGGAATAAATAGTTTTCTCTGAAATGGTTGTTTATTCTGATACATTCTGAGTATCTGAAATTGTAGTAACTTGTTTCTTTATACATTAGGTTCTTCAGAATAGAGTCACCACCTCTTTCAAAGAGGAAAACTTTACTTATCCCCTTCTCGGTCTTCTTTCTCAATAAAGTCACTGATTGAAATGCTTTATTGAATAGAGTCACCACATCATTTGAGGAATGTCTTGCTTCTAGGTTCTTTCTTCCAGTAGAGTGTGCTTCCAAATAAACTAATATAACTACTTTCTAATTCTGATATGCGAAATCTAAAATTCTAGGTAACTTCACAATATGTATTGTGAGAAACTCTCCCCAACAGAGTCACCAATTTGTTGGTGCCCAAAAATGATGGTTTGGATTTGGCCAACTAATAGGTACAAATTGAACCTCTGCAATTTTGGCTTAATCAAGCCAAGGCTGGTAGGCCTAATTTTACTTTGAACTATTTAATTCTCTATGTCGCACAATTGTGTACATAAACAAATAAAGTTCCTCCAAAGGTGGTGAATGATCCTTTGAGGAAAGAAACTAATCTCCTAAAAATCTCTATTCTATAATACTTGACTAAATGGATTATACTAAAGAATTTAAAGTAATGCTTTTGAAATAATGATTTAATGATCTATAAACTACAAAGTATGAACCAAATGACAATTTCCAAATAATGATTAGATCAGTGCCTTCTAAATACTTGGGCTATAGAGTCAAAAAACTTTCAATCCTAAGTACAATCAGAGACGGTTTTAAAAACTTTCTTGAATAAGACAAGATCATCATTTCAGAGGCTTTCGCTTGATTCACAATTCAAATCAATTTATACAACTAATCCTATCAAGTTTAACTCAAATTAAGAGATCGATAAGAACAATGGTAGGTTCACAAACCATACAATTGATATTCAAGTTGTATATATTAATTTTGAATTATGATACTTGGGGAATTCAACACAGTGAAACACTCTATTTAATAGAATATCTGAAAGACTAATTGAAAACATATAACTTATAACCACAAATAAAAAGAAGAGCACTTATCTTTATTGATGTTGAAAAACTGGTACATAAGAGTTCATAGTTGCAGTTGTTTATGAAATTCTATTCTATGAAAATATATCTTGTATTGCCTTCTCTCTTTACATTTTACATTATGTATATATACATGTTTGAGTGGCTTTCGCACCTCTTTAGGGTGAAAGGACACAACCCTTATTACAAATTATTTAGAAAAAATAATAAACTAACTAAAAAATAACTACCTAACTTTCAAATTTGGGCTTGGTCGAAAAACCAAAACACCTCATGGAAAGATAAGATTTTTATTGGAGATAGGAAATTTGATTTTTTGAACTGGGTCATTTTTAGATTTTCAAAATTAGACCATCTTTAGCCTTTGTCAGCATCATATTTGCAGCAGGTCGAAATTCTAGCATTTTTTGAAGGCTTTGATCATAGAATTTTGATTGTTCTTGTCACAGAGCTTCCTTCCTTAATCTCTCAACCTTTTAATTGAAAATTAATATATTTTTTTCATCCCATTTCATGTGCTCCATTATTAATTATTGGGCATGGATTTTAAGAGGCCATCTTTTAAGGTTTTATCGCTATATAGGACTCCAAATTTTGCCCAAAACTTAGAGCTCCAACAAAGAGTAAGCAGTATTTTAAATGTTGATAGTAACATCCTTTTTGTGGAAACAGTTGAGATTTTAGAAAATGCTAGGGCACAATTTGGATCCCTAAATAAAGAGGTTCAACAGATAAAAGCTAAATGGGACATTTTGGTGAAAAAAAGAGATGAGGTGGTTTTGGCCAAGCGAAGAAGTGTTCAAATCTTGGGAGGATACACACATCTCAGAAGAAACAAAGACAAAAGAGGCCCCCACTGAGGTTGCAATAGGTGG
Source organism: Chamaecyparis obtusa (assembly GCA_027943335.1). NCBI lineage: Eukaryota > Viridiplantae > Streptophyta > Pinopsida > Cupressales > Cupressaceae > Chamaecyparis > Chamaecyparis obtusa. The sequence goes on along the minus strand of BSBK01004642.1, from coordinate 292,980 downwards.
CACCTCCCCAGCTTCTTAAAAGAAATAAACTGCAGGGGTGAAATTTTGTGTAGAAGACTAAGTGCAAGGACAACACTTGGCAAGAGTAAAACTATTTTTGGAAACTATTGCAAGAGCTTGGTGAACAAATCAGAAGACATTTTTGTAAAGTTGCAACAAAGAAGTTATTTTGCACTTGTTGTTTTTGTCTTATCTGATGTGTCTTTTTGTCATTTACCTAAATGATTTGTAGCTTATTTCAATCCTTATTCTATAAAAGGATTTTCAAGATCATTTAGAAGGACCGGAACTTGGATAGTTTTCCTTACAAGTTTTGAGTCAAGGGAATAACAGACTATATTAGGTTGTATTTTTACAGTAAATAGAAAGTTCTTTGGTTTTTGGCTAGTATTGAAGTGGTATATGTTTTTAAGCATAGTGCATACATGAAACATGGTTCAGTATATATGAATATAAAAAATCTAGGGTTTACATCTCTCCTTTGTGTCTATTTCTTTGAGTTATGAATTTTCTCATTCATTGCATGGAGTTCATCTATGTATGTGTTTCTATTCCTTTTCTTTGATCTAGGATCAAATTAAATAGCTTTGGATAGAACATAGATTTATTTTGGTTTACATAAGGATTTCTATAAGTAGTGTGAATTTAGAGATAAATTAATTAGTATTATCATAAGGTGGTAATATTTGAGGGATCCTGAATCAATAACTTTGGTTCATTTCTATATATCTTACTTTGCAATAAAATATTTCCCAATGGATAAGGCACTAGCCGTGAATGAATTTATTATATAGTGATACTTACTTGGTAGGGTTTGGATATATTCTTAACATTTGATATAAATTTGTCAAGATCTTCAAGGTATTGTGACCTGCAAGTTATACCCCATCAATGGTAATGGAGAATCAATAAATGACTGGTTATCATTTAGTATTTTCTTATTATTTATCTGTTATTTGAATCCAAAAATTATTGTAAAATTTGTTATGTGGATCTGGATTAGGAGCACCCTCCTTGGTTTTGCAAAGCTAAAAGTGTAGAGGGCAGTCTTGTCCCTATAGTTGGTCCAATCATTCTAGATATTCACACTTGGAACTGACCATTCCTGACAATCTATCTGTGGATGTATTGGTTGCTTCCATAAGCATAAAGTCCATTTTGAAGAACCAACACCATGCTCATTGTAGAAGACACTAAATTCATCAGAGATAAATTCACCTCCTCTATCAGATCTTAAATACTTCAGTTGTTTACCTATTTTATTCTCTACTCTTGCTTTATACTACTTAAAAATTTTAAATGCATCATATTTTTCTTTTAGAAACATAACAGACATCATTCTTGAATAATCATCAACAAACAAAATGAAGTATTGATCTCCATAATAGCTTTGAACTCTCATAGGACCACAAAGGTTAGTATGACCCAATTCCAAAATACCTTTAGTAGAGTAAGATTTACTTTAAAAACTTGACTTTTTCATCTTACCAATCTGACATTCCTTACACATATCTTTATCAGGTTTGCTTAATCTTGATACTCCTCTAACTCTAATCTTCTTAATTACTTTGATCAAGTTATCAAAATTCACCTGACACGATCTCTTATGTCATAGCCATACATCTTTTATTTTAACAAACAAGAAACTCTTTGCATCAATATCAAGATAAAATAAATTACCTCTTGATTTTCAACCAGTTCCAGTCAGATCTCCATCAACATCATAAATCTTAACCTTTCTATTTTGAAATTCCAGTTAGTGGCTAGTGTTGTTTAGTTGTGAAACACTCAATAGATTATAGTTTAGTCCTCTAACCTAATATGAATCATTATATTTCATCTTCTCATTGAATACAATGGAACCCTTACCTTTCATAGAGCATAGAGCATCATTTCCAAATTTGAAAAATCCTCCATCACACTCTTCTAGGTTCTCAAACTTGTCAATATCACCAGTCATATGATGTGAACAACCACTATCATTAATCCATGGGTCTAGTTTACTTACATGAGAAACAAGCTCTTTTGCATCTTCATACTTTTCTTCATTTGATTCTTTCTTTACTGTAACATAGACAACTTCATATCCTTCTTCAGTATCATCAGCTACACCTTCCTCAACTAGGTAAAAATACTTCTTTCCTTTATCCTTAAAATCTCTAAATCTTTGGTGTCGATTGTCTCTTTTGTCATTCTTATCATTTCTGTCATTTTTAGGACATCTAGATGCAATATGTCCAATCTTATTACAATTAAAACATTTCAATGGTAACTTGCCTTTGTACTTTCACTTACCTCTAGGTAGTTTGTTAGCCAATAGTGCTTCCAATTCCTCTTGTTCTTTCTCTTTGGTCAAGATATTGTCATACTCATTTCCATATGAATTACTATGATTTTCTCTTTCTCTTCTTGATGGTCCAATGCTCATAGATGACTTGAAGGTAGTTTCAATGGTTGGTAGACTATTATCATAATTGCTAAGCTCAAATGTAGTTAGCTTACCGATTAGGGCTTCAAGAGTAACAAGATTATTCAGTATAGATCTCAATTCTTGAATTTTGGATACTCTAATAGCATATTTGGAAGAAAGAGTCCTCAAGAATTTACTTACCACTTCTTCATTAGTCAAGGTTCTACCAACACCTCTGATGGCACTAACAACTTCCTTGATTCTACTGATATATTGTGTGATGTTCTCTTCATCTTTCATCCTCATTTCATCATACTTTCCCCTGAGACTATCAACCTTAGCATTTTGTACATGTTGATCTCCTCCATAGATAAGTGTAATCTTGTCCCACATCTCTCTTGAATTAGCACAATCCTTAACATCATTAAATTCAACATCAGAGAGGGAAGAATCTATCTCTATGATAATCGAGTTGTATTCCTTCTTTTCTCTCATCTAATCAACTATCAAAGGTCTGGTGGGTGGTGGATTGTAGTCATTATCTAGCAGATTCAGTGTAGATTCTCCAATGCCAAAAAGATACAATCTCATTCTACTTTTCCATGTAGAGAAACTTTTCTTTTTCAACTTAGGTACTTATCTCCTATACATCTTTGGATCTTTTACTCAGGTCTTTTAAGCTTATCCCTTCATAGTACTTAGCTCTGATACCAATTGTTGGATTATAGAGAGGGGGGGTGAATCAGTAATCCCTGATCATAAATACCTTAACAACTTTTCTCTTATTAACTTGGTAGCAACTCGGTAATACACAGTTCACTATATATCAACAACAGTAAACAAACTATAACAATTAGTAAATCATTCACAACATGTAACACCAATATTTAACTTAGAAACCCAACTTTGGAAAAAACCACTATGGGAATTATCACCCACGAAGAAAATCTTTGTAGACACCTAAAATTGTCCATTCGCATTCTAATATTAATTTTTATTAATATTTGCCCTTAACATTATAGTTGATTTTGATTAATGAACTATATTGTTATGTTCCTCTATTTATTTAATTTAATTTAATTTAATTAAGTAAATTCATTTTCCATTTGGATTCTAATATTATTTTTTATTAATATTTACCCTTAACATTATAGTTGATTTTAATTAATTAACTATATTGTTATATTCCTCTATTTATTTAATTAAATAAATTCATTTTTCCTTTGTATTTAAATTCTATTTAAATACTACAATATATTAAACTCAATTTAATATATTATCCCTCTATTTCCCTTTATAAAATAAATTTTATTTATTTTATTCCCTCACTAGCCTAAAAACCTCTAAGCTATGTTTAAATTAAAATCATTTTAATTTAACATCTTTTCCCCTTTTTTCTAAACTTACTTTTTTCTAATATTCCCTTAATCTTAATTAAAAGGTGGATTACCTCTAACCATGTACACAATGACCTTTTCCAAGGCGGCCACCTCTCCATCTTCTTTCTCCACCAATCATTTTCAAATTCCTTTTTCTCTCTCAAATGAAGTTTTACTTTTTCAAACCCTACCTAACTTCTCTTGCAAACCCTACCTAACCTTTAATCCTAGACACTCATTCTTTTGCAATCTCTACCATCCAATCCTTTTGAAATCTCTATAAAAGAAGGTCTCTCTTTCATTTGTAGGCTAATAAGAGTCTTGTAAGCATAATCATTAAGCATTCTAAGCATTTTAAGCATTCTAGAAATCTAGCATTGTAGCATTTCAATTTATTAGCATAGTTTATTTGCATCTTCATTCTTAGTTTAGATTTTAATTCTTGCAACATAGAGTAACTTTGATTTCATAGCATAGTTTGAATCTTGCATTCTCATTCATAGTTAGTTTGTATTTCATTTATTATTCAAAAAATAAAAATATATTGCATCATTTTGCTTGTGCACCTTCTTCTTCATAGATCTTGCACTTGTATATCATTGTGAGATTTTGGGCAAGTTTCACATACTTGTCTCCAAAACCCTCATCTTTCATCTCATAGTTTTGCATTTAGATTGCATTTTATTTATGTTGGGAGAGCTTACCCACAATAATCTTGAAGAGAAAAACAAACAAGGTTATTGGGTGCCCTTGTTTTAGCTCATTGAGGTTGTAGTGAAAATTACTTATTTTGTTGCATTTGAAATTACTAACATCTAATGTGATTGTTTGGTGTTTTGTTGTTTTTTATTTGTAGCAAATAGGTCCATATTTTCATCTACGCTTATAAATATTTTTCTATGCTAATGCTTGTGTAGGTTGAGTTGACGACAAAACCTTAGGGTTTTTCGAAAGATTTGATCATATCTTTCAAACGGTTTGGATTTTTTGGCTGAATTTGTTTTGTAGTGGGGAATCATCATATTATATCTCAGTTCGAAAATCAGATTTTTCTAATCAATTTTCTATGAGTTATATTTTTTTATGATTTTTAATTAAAATTAATTTATGGTCTCAAATCACCGTATTTTTCAGAAAACTTTATATTTTCGAAGAGGGTAGGGTCTCTTCTTTTCATTTTTATTTTTGTGCCCAAAATCATATCAAAAAAATCAGATCTTGTTGACTAGGTTAAATGCAAAAAAAAAATAAAAAAATTGTGATGAGTATGCACTATATTTGCACTTAGTTCAATGCATGGTTGAGTTTTCTTACAATTTTTTGATATTTTATATCTTCTAATAGTGGTTTTGCAGAATGGTTGACTAAAATTAAGACATTTTGAGACTATTAATCAATTTTTTTTGTGGGACGTTGTTTGAAGATCTTGAAAAGATTTGAGACTACTAATTCATTGGTTTTGTAGGTTGCCTTGGAGGTTCAAGCAAATATTGTGTCTACTTTAAGTTGGTTTTTATAGGCACCTAGTTTAATTAGGAAGGTTCATTTCTTGTGATTTAATTAGGTAGTAGGAGAGTATGCTCTTTCCTCTTTAAGGGGAAATCAAGAATCTAGACCTACTTAGTTTGGTCATTAGAAAATAATCTTGGGTAAATGAACATGTTCTTGATGTGTTTGAGAGAAACTATGGAGTAAGAAAGTATTCTCTTTTCCTTATAGAAAATCAGAAATCTTGACCTCCATTAGCTATCAGTCTAACCTTTCTTGCATTTACCTTTAGAGGGCCTGTCAAGTGAGCAATCTCTTGGGAATGACCCAAGTGGGAAACAAGTGAACCTGACTACTCCACCCCACTATAATCAAATATTCCTTCAATCTAAAGAGATGGAAGACATGGCTATTTATACTCCTAATTCTTCTTCATGTGTACCTAGCCTAGCTACCTAAATCTTGCTAAGCAAGACTACATTCGACTAGGCGCTTATTTACAAGGGAAGTACATTCAGCTCATGTAGGGCCAAGAAGTCTAAATCTTTCATACAAGACTATTAATTTTGGGTTCTTGTACAATTATAGGCCTTAATTATGCTTGCAGAACTATAGGGGATAGTCATGAACGAAGGACCTTACTAGACACCTAAGGACTTAGAGGCCAACTATTTTAGCCGTGTGAATTTCTTTGTGCACCAATTAATCTAAGTGGACTTACCCAAATCATTCCAATATACTCACCATATGTGTTCCCTTGGACGCTAAAGCTTGAATATGGCAATATGAAAAGACATGTGCCATGAGCATTGTTCTTTTCCAATTGATCCATAACTTGCATAGTCCTAGGAAAGGCCACTCAACCACTTAATTGTGGGGCTAAGAGCATCAATTTGTGGTAAAAGGTCGAAACACCTCCCTTTTGACCTTAGGCAAAATGTGTTTGAAGTGTCTTTGATTGTACTAGACCCGTGAAAATCTTTTGGACATACACATTGCACTATTGTTTTCTATCATTTGGGCTTGTCACAATTTCTTGTATCCCTCAAGGTTGCTTTGTCCCTTGTAGGATTATTTCAGACTTTTGTTTGTTCCCTTGCTTTAGTATGAAAAATAGTTCTTGTCCTTGAATAGTTTGGTGAAACAAGTCATAACTTCGATAGGCTATGTCCCATATCTCCAAGCATAAGAAAGCAAAGATCCCACTACCTTTAGCCTATAGAGAAAGGAAAGAAACCAATCAAAAAGCTAGGAATTATCAACACATCTTCAAATATATTCAACAAGAGCTCCAAGATCAAGAGAAAGTTGACAAGATTGTCTTCAATAACAAGCTCTCTAACTACTTGTGTAATCTTGGCCTAAATCGAGACTTTGTCATCTTTGAGACCTACGATTAAACCTTCCTCTTTCATCCATCCTTCATCCTCTTAATCATTCATAATCACCCCCCTTTTTTGGAGCACAAGATCACTTTCTTGGACCTAAATCAATCCTTTGTCTTCATTATCCTTTCATCCACTTTCATCATTAATCCTAGGTGGAAAGATTTATCAAGGTGTTTTAGAGATCCTAATCTTTAATCAAAATCAAACTTTGTCATTTGAGAGCATTAGCCTGTCTTAAGTGGCATTATCTAATCAATCCTATCCCCTTCTTTTCTTGTGAGCATTAGTCTATCTACAAGTACAATGAAGGTTTTATCATTTCTTTTCATAGGATCTCTTTTTCACTAAGTTTATCCTAAACCTTTGAACCAAATCAAACCTTTGAGGCCCTGCCCTCACCAATAAATCATCAATCCTTCATCAAATCAAATCAATCAAACCTTTGAGCCCTTCCCTCTCGATCAAAACAAGGTCCAAACTCGTGCTCCTGAGCTCATCTCTCTTCATTCTTTCCTTTCTAATCGTATGGTCGTAACCCACTCACAAGCTAAGATGATGAGTCGACACTTTCCAGACAATGAGAATCCCTTTTCCTCTATACCTCTTGGAGGTTTTGGGATTCCATATATGACTAATCAAGTAGATCCTAAAATAAAATATGTTGAAAAAGCTGAGAAATTTGAAACACTGCCACATACCTTGGAGTTTTTGGATTTGGATGAATACCTAATTCTTGAGTGTCTTTTTCAACATTAGCTAGCTCATCTTGATCATCGTAAAATTTAGGAGCAATCTAAAGTAGATTTTTTGATTGAGTTTGTGTTCCCTAATTTCCACTAACATCTTCACCATTTGAATCATAAGTATAAGATCTGGATTATTTTTTACTATATTCATCATCTCTCACATTAGTACTTTCACCTATCTTCCTCAACCTCTTATTATAGAACTTGTATACATTACTCTTGGTAGAATAACCAAGAAAGATACCTTCATCACTTAGATCAAATTTCCCTAAGTCTTCATCTTTGTTGATATAATATTTTCTTCCAAATTTTTTAAAATATTTCATAGTAGGAGTGTTACCATACCAAAGTTCATAAGGAGTCTTATCGTTTCCACTTTTGATTTTCACTTGGCTCAATGTATAAACTATTGTCAAAACTTCTTCTGTCCAACATATATGTGAAACATTACCTTCAATCCTAGCAATAATTAGGATTGATATGTTCCTTCTTTTTTGCAATACCTTTTTGTTGTGGATTCCTAAGAGTATATGTTTGTCTCTTTATACCATGTTCTTCACAAAAATCATAAAACTCTACTGATGTGAATTCACCACCTCTATCTAATCTCAGACATTTAATCTTTCAACTTGTTTCATTCTCAACCATATCTTTAAAGATCTTAAACTTATTAAACACTTCATTTTTTCTCTCAAGAAATTTACCCACATCATCCTTGAATAGTTGTGAACAAATAATATGAAATATATATCTCCATGATAACTTATAGTTCTACATGGCCCACATAAATTTGTATGCATAAGATCTTACAATCCTTTTGAAGTAAAAGTTTTTCTCTTGAAAGTAGATCTAGTTTTCTTAACCATTAAGCATTCCTTACACATTGCATTAGATATTAAAGTTATTAAAGTTAATCTGACACAACCTTTTATGCCATAACCAACTATCATCAATGTGAGAAATAAAACACTTTCTTTTAGTGCTATTCAAATGAAAGATGTTACCTTTTATCTTTGTACCATATGCAATATCATCTCCTGAAATTCCCAAGATTTTACACTTTCCATTCTTGAATTGTAAATCATATCCTTTATCAACTAGTTTTCCAACACTCAAAATATTATTCTTAAGTCCTTCAACATATAAAACATCATCATTATTAGTCTTACCATCAAGAGTAATGGACCTTGTTCCACAGATCAAACAAGGAGTGTTGTCAATGAACCTAACTACACCACCATCATACCTTTGCAATTATACAAATTTACTTTTGTCTCTGGTCATATGATGTGAACAACCACTGTCAATAACCAATTCACTTTCTTCTCAACATGTGCAACCAAAGCTCCCTCCTCATTTATAGATCTCGGATCTTCTTCTTTTATATCAATAAATCCAAATTCCTCATCATTCTCACCATCTTTTTTAAATTATTCATCATTCACACAATCATTAGTGGTAAAATAACATTTCTTCTAATATTTAGGTTGAAACTTTCTAGGTTTTGCCTTAGAAACTCTCTCAGGACATCTTGATGCAAAATGACCAATTTTATTGCAAGAAAAATATTTCAAAGGTAATTTTCCTTCATACTTACCAACTCCCTTAGGTACTCTCCTAGAAATTAGCGCTTCAAGTTCTTCAATATTCCTTTCTTCTTCTAAAATCTCTTTTATCTCCTTAGCATACTTTGATGAACTCTCTCCAGAGACATATCTCCTCTTATTCTTAGATATAGTATCTATGAATGCAGTCTCAAATTTAGGAAGGGAATCACCAAACTCACTTAAATCAAAGGAAAATAACTTACCAAGTAACATATCTTTTTTCACCTTAGTCACAATTTTGATCTCTTTTAGGGCTGCAACCTTGTGTTTGTACGAAGGAGGTAAGGATCTCAAAACCTTATCAATAACTTCATCTTCTTCAATTATTCCACCGACACATCTCATTCTGCAAACAAGATATGTTACCTTATGTATGTAAGATGTAACATTCTCATCTTCACTCATCTTCAAGGCTTCAAACTTTCCTCTAATTGTTTGCAACTTCACCATCTTCACCTGAGGGTCTCCTTCATGTAGAATCCTTAATTTCTCCTAGATTTAATTCATTGTCTCCAATTCCATGACATTAGAATATTTTAAAACTATTAAAGGACTTATAAAATATTTATTAGCTCTAATGTTGGAATAAATTTACTTCTTTTCATTAGAGGTAGAATTCACAAGATATGCAAGAGGATTGTAGTTTTTCTTTGTGATATCCCAATGCTCATTATCAAGGAATATCATATGTGTCTCCATCCATCCTTTAAAAAATCCATATTTTTCCATCAAATCTTGGACTTTCCTTCCTGAAGGCTACCATCCCAAATCACCTTAAGCTGTTAGAATTCTCAAAGAGGTACTAGCTCTAATACCAATTGATAGAAAAATAGTAGCACCACACAACTAAGAGAGGTGGGGGTGGATCAGTTATGTCCTTACCACACAAAATTTTACCAAATTGCATAATTAAACCTTTAAACCATAGATCTTAATGTTAAACATCAAAGCGTAGAATCATAACACCACATGAACGCATTACCACCAAGATTTATGATGTGGAAACCATGTTAGAGGAAAAACCATGATGGGGATCAAACCCACAAGACAATGTACTATTTTATAATACAAGGGGAATTCATATGCATTTAGGTGCACTATCTAGAGCTCACTTCTCAATTACAAAAAGGGAAGACTCACTGCCTTACAGATTAACTTGGACAATAATCCACTGATTATGAATTGACTGGTAGCATCTCTAACATGCCAATACAAATCTAATAAAGTACAAAAAATCTCTATATCAATTGCAGATTACACTCATACCTCTTCACACATTCATCAATATATCATGCTCACACACACACACACACCTTCACACTTACAAATGTTTACATTTTTTATACATTTCAACACCTTATTTCTACAAGGTTGGTCAAACACCTAATTAAAAGATATTAATTCATTACAACTCAATATACAATGTGATCCATTCAATGTCAATTAAGACATATCGATGATCTATAAAAACATCCTCAAACATGCAACAACTCCATAAATCACACCATGATCCATCAGAACATGTTACACCAACCATGTCGACCAAAAATGTTAAGAACAATAATCAATAAACTTTGTCACTCCAGAAACATAGCTTTTGATCCTCAAATCGATGAACTAATCATGTCAAGGCCACAATTCCAATTCCTAAACATGCCATATCCTTCACATCTCAAAATATTATCGCACCAATCCAAGCTGATCTAAATACTATCATAGTATCTCTTCTTGAACACTTCTTGAACATCAAAATACAAATCTATGATAAATCACCCATAAATGACTCAAGCCATACTATAAACCTCTATAACTTTACATGGATCGAGTACAAACATTCCTCAACACATCTATAACTTCACATCATTAGATCTACAACATGATAGCCTCATCAATGCAATCAACTCACTGAAGATTCCTATAACATATTTGCAATACTATCACCACAAAGAAATATGTTGACATCAATGAAAACACATCTCTCAAATATGTGATAGCAATCTCTAAAGAACATATTTTCACAATATTCCAACATATTTATGTCATAGGAAAAACCTCCTGGGTCCAGTGGAGCTCGAAGAGAATAAGGTTGTCCTAGCTTTGTTAATTGGTATTTCCTTGTCTTCAATTAGTGGATAGTGTTGAATTTGTGACTTAGGTCTTATATTTTCTCTTAGTGATGCAGGAGCATCTTGGGTCATTGGCAATCTTGTGTCACCAAAAATAATTTGGAGTTTTCCCATTTTTCTCAATTTCTGCTTTGACCGAGTTGTTCGATAGTTGGTTGGTTTCCTTTGGTTACCGAGTGTGGTCAGTTCTCTCCTGGGTGGTCAGTTATTTCATTGGCACTCGGCATTGTTTATCTGCTGCTCAGTTATTGTGCTTACCGATGGGTTTAGTTTTGTTTCTTGTTGTGGTCACCTTGTGAATTTATATTGGATCATGGATTTAATGTTGGAATCCATCATTGGGAAGTGTGTGGTCCCAGATTTGACCATTACTTCTATTAATTATGGATTTGAAGGCCAACTCAGCTCAATAGCTTCTTGTATAAATGTAGATGTTTGGTTGTAGTTTAGGGGGCAGCTTTTGGATAGAAGATAGTGTGTGTGAGTGATTTACACCTTCATGAAATTATAAGATTAACTAAGAACAACAAGAATTAGAGCAAAATAATCTAACAAATGCACAATTAATCTATCAATATCTCATGGTTCACTAAATTGAAGTAGTAAGTGAGGCTCTCAGCTGCAAATCCTCACTAGTGACACTCTAATTATGAGAATTGAACTAAGAATGATATGAAAACTAGATCTAATTATCAAATTCTAGCTCTATTTGATAAGAAAATCTCTAAAATGATCAACAATTTAAGCTAAATATCAATGAAAATGCTAAGTGAGTGGTGTGAATGCAAATTGCAAGAGCTTTGCTGCAATTCAAAGATATGGAGTGGATGAATAATGCCTCAAAATGCCTTCATATTTATAGGATTTTCCCAAGGGTAGGGGGTAGAGTGAGATAACCATGGTTATGCTTGGGTAAGGTCAATTGGCTTTGCTTTGTCCCTAAATGGGGGGACAAACATTTAAATGATTTCAAAAGGCTGGACCATTTCAACAAAAGTGAGTGATTTGTGTCCATTTTGTCTCCTTTTTGCTTTGTTGAGGGAATTTCATATTTATTAATTAATTAAAGTAATTAAATTTAGACATGAAGGGTAAGAGGTTCATTTTGATTTTTCATTTCAACAACTATGTCATTAATTGAATTTAATCAATTTCTTAGTGTTTTTCCCCTTTTCAAGCTTTATTTAATTATTTAATCATTTAATTGAATTTTCCTTTGATTTGAATTGCCTTTGTTCTATTTATCAATTTTTAGTGCTATTTTGATGATTTGATGCACCTTTTTGATTGATTTAAGCCTTTGCCAATTTTCTGTGTCTACAAATGCCCCTCTTTGAGTTGATGTGCGAAGAACACCGATTCAAAGATTCCCTTAGTATGATGATCTGATTCAGGTCCTGGTTCTGATATGCCTCTGATCGTTCTAATTGATGTACTTCCTGATGATGATGATGTGCCTCTGATGATGGTGCTGATATGATTCTGATGCCTCTGATATGATATGGGTCCTGGTTTGATGATAGGTCCTGGGTTCACTGATAAAGGTCCTGGGTTGATTGATAAAGGTCCTGGGTTGATTGATTGCTGATATGTTGATAGATTTGATATGATGACAGATTTGATATGAAACTGATATGCAATTGATTTGCCTCCTGATATGAAATTGATATGATATGATACTGATATGATACTGATATGATATGATATGATGCCAATTTGATACTCTGATGCCCCCTCAGAAATAAAACATATTGAGTCCTTGATTTGAAAGATTTTTAAGTAGTTGGAATATGTTTTGATTTCTGATACCGTTTGAAAGAAACAATCGAGTTTGATTCATGTCCCAATTAATGAAAATGTCCTATAATAGGTTCAAAGTGCATTTTTAAGTGTTTATGAGGGCCAATTTCACCTTAAATAGGGTAAAACCCCTCATTTTACTATTCATTTGCACCGTTCCTTCTTGAGATTTTAGCTCTAATTTTAGCCCTTTTGAGACGATGGTGGTCCCACATTGCGAGCATCGGTTTGAGAGAGCGCGCCAGTTCAGTCGGAGAGCGACCGATGGTCCTCCGGTATGTCATTCAAATTTTCCTCATGTCTTTAAAGCTGCATTTATGACCTCATTTAATGCATTTAAAAATTTTAATTCTGCGTTCGTGAAAAGAAATGTCACCTCCGTGCCTTTTAATATCGCCTGAAAATTTAAAATGTCACCTTCAGTAAATTTGATGTCGCCTCCCTTAGGTTTTCTCACGCATTTAGAAAATCTTTTATCACCTAAAGATAATTTAATGTCGCTTAGGGTTTAATCATTTTTATCATGTGTCGTGTGATAATAAAATGTCGCCTGCGAAAAATCTTATACCGCCTCCGTGAAATTAAGTCACGCGGATGAATAAAATCACGCGTATGAATAAAGAAATGTCGCCTCTGGTAAAAGAAATGACGCCAGAAAGAAAAGTCACGTAAGTAAAAAAAATTTGTTTATTTGAGACTTTTCTAGGATGTTTGATTGCTCGATTGCATCAACTTGATTGATATTGATCACGTCAATGAATTCAATCGAATGTTTAGTTAGGGTATTCCCTTTGTTTGATTTCAACAAGGAATTAGGACATAGGTAACTATAATATCGAAGAATAAGGTTAATCAATCTTCATCACGAATGATAGATCATGGATCTAAACATCCATTCATTTTATGCTCAAATGTTTAGAGACATAAAACTAGGATCGTCCTTCCTTAATGCTTAGAGTTAGGATTGGTAAGTCTGATAGGTATATTTAAATTGATGAGTATGATTGATTGTTTGATTTCCTGATAGTAAGTTACTCATGTGATTCCCTTGCTTTGATTAAACAGGAGGATGTCCCTGTGCTGTACCTTCAGACTGTACCACACTGGGTGATGGAGCTTAGGACACAGTTGACTGACGCCGAGAGGCAAGTGATTAGGCACTGCGGTTTACTATGCGTACTAGAGCTTCCTCGGTTCTAGATGAACCAAGGTTTGATTACCGCTGTCGCAGAGCGTTGGCACTCTGAGACAAACACATTTTGGCTACCACAGGGCGAGATGACTATTACACCTGAGGATGTTTACAGATTGCTACGGATCCCGACTCATGGAGAGATAGTATATTATGATGCAGTCTATGACGGGACATATTGTTGATGAGTATTCGGAGATCCGTCTATTGGTGATGATTGTATCTTATGGCCTCAGTTTGCCTCATTTCCTGTTTTACCAGCATTATTAGGTGCTATCATTGGTGGTGTTTTATTACCTGATCGGCGAGGTTGCGAATTTTCAGTGGGATGGGGTAGGATTATCGAGGATTTGCTACATCATCCTCGATGCTTTGACTGGGGATCTTGTGTGTTGGCATAGCTTTATCACGATCTTCATGAGGTGGTTTATAGGAGATCAGCCTCATTATCTGTTGGGATTCACATTTTGCAGTTATGGATATGGGAGCACTTACCAATCAGTCGTCCTATATCAGATCGAGATCATCCTCTAGGATATCCTTTTGCATGGCAGTATACTGGTATGGTGACACAGCATCACTTGGGTCACTTGGAGTATTGGCGACGTCAGATTGATGACATGGATGAGGTCTATTGGAGACCATATGTTGAGGTCGAGGATTAGAGAGAGGATAGCTTGGAGTTACCATATATGTTTGCTCCTCGATGGATGATCGGCAGGATCGACTCTGTTCTTGAGAGATTCTTGGCAGGGAGAGTGCTACGACAGTTTGGGCGGATTTAGCCTATGCCTCAGGGATCTGCAGTATATGCTTGTTCTAGTGCAGAGCGTGCTACTTGGGGTCACATGCCTTCATATGATGATGCTATAGAGCAGATATCACTACTGGGTTATATGGATTGGGACATGAGGTTACACATCAGAGATGCCGGAGTCACGCAGGAGTATCTAGCTTGGTTGATGGAGCATCCGATGCCTCGATTTACAGACCCTGCAGAGCCAGTGCCTGGGCGAGATGATGATGGTGATGATGTCGGTGGTGGGAGGAGACGTAGAGGTAGACCCCGAGGTAGGGCAGTGATTAGGCTCAGAGGACAAGCGAGAGATGCACAGGTACAGGCACCACCTCCTCCTCCTCGTCCTGCAGTAGCACAGAGACAGAGGATAGATCGTCAGGATCATGTGAGGGCTGCTAGACAAGATCCAGGTACAGGATAGGATACGGGAGTAGCATTACAGCAGGCTACCGTGGATGGTCAGGATACAGGTGCACAGCAGATGCCAACAGCTTTTTCCCGTGATCGGGGAAAAGCTCCTATAGATACAGGTGATCCTTAGAGTACCTATGAGGTTGGGGAGAGTTCTAGTACTACCCAGCTACGAGCAGATGTGGGAGCATTACGGACAGAGGTGTCACAGATGTCGTCTATGATTCAGCAGTTAGTATCAGGTTTGGCTCCCTTGGTTCCTCTCCTTGTTGCTATGGTTGGTCAGACGCCTCCTCAGCAGCCTCCATCACAGCCTCCTCCACAGCCTCCTCCAGGACCTCCTCCCAGTGGTGACGAGAGTTGAGCTATGAGTGCTCTTATTGATCATTTATGTACTGATGCTGAGATACTTGATATTGTACCATAGTCTTGTGACCTTGATGTCACCTTTCCAGTTGTACTTTGACACTTATTTGACATTGATGCCCCTGTTGATGGGCGATTATAGAGTTGATTTTTATGATATCATTGTTATACTTGATGTATTGAGTTATGAGTAGACGTGTGACATGAGGACATTTATGATCTTTCCTGCTTTTACTTGATGATATATGAGATTTCCTTTAGATGCTGCTATATGTGTTTATCTAATGCATTTGTTTTTGGATGGATATTGGCTATGGATGCAACGTATCTTATGTATGATATAGATAGATGGATGCATTTCTTCTTCATGTATGGATGCAGTTTTGATATGTTATTTCTCATGTATGCAATCTGTATGTATGCACATGTAAATGATTATTTCCTTCTTTTCTTTGATAATATCTATGTAATGATTAATGATATGGAATGAATGCAAAAAGTATAATCTCATGTTTTTTTATTGTAGAAAAGATGATGTTGAAATGATGTTGTCCTTGCTGATTTAACCCTGTTAATGATGTCATGTACCCCCTTTTTGATGCGAAAATAAAACCCTTGGAAAAAATGCACATGCAATTAATCTAACATGAGAATGCATTTAACCTTTTTATGAATGCAGCTAAGTGTCACTAGCTTTTAGCAAATAAATGCCTTGAGGATATATTTTCATCATTGAGCACTTGGGACCGGAAAGTCGATACAATCACCACTGCCCACTGACATGATGATATGAATATCACTTTTTATTTACTGCTCATATGGTAACCTCCGTTTTGCTTTCCCATCGGTCTCATCGATACGACTATCACTAATTTCAAACAATCATGAGAGTACGAATACCGATTTTGTCAGATTCTATGTTGCAAGTGGATTTTGTCATTTAGATATGAAGAATCTAAATATCCAAGGTATCTGGTTGCGTAAACAAACAAAGGTTAACTCATTGTTTTATAAGATAATCCTCGATGGTTCTTTGATGACCATGTCTTTAGATGAATTCTCATAAGGCAATGAATCTTCCTCCAAACAGTCACTTCATAGTCAAGAAAAATATCATGTCTCCATCATTGCCAATCTAGTCGAAACATCATTGATGAGCTAAAAAGACTTGATACAAATTGAATGAATATAAGTAAACAGATTTTTAACCAATCTTTTCAAAAGAATCTATCTAAGTGTTTTTTTTTTGTTTTTTTTTTATCTTCAACAAAATATATGTCCAAGTGTTTGATCATGACATGATTTTTGATTTTTAATCCTGAATAATAAGTCAATTTAGGCTCAAGGATTTTGTTGTGGTAGTCAACTTCTTGGTTATCAATCAAAGGTTTACAAAAAATCTGATCTCTCTTCTGAAAATGTTGATCCCTTTCTGCTTGTGACTGAATGTTGTTCATATGAATCCTTTTTGAGGTACCCACTTTCCAATCCGTTTATGTTGCCCCCAAGTATTTGATGTATCAATTTTGACAACTTTAGGCAATGCAAAGGATGATGCTACAAACTGTTATTATGAATATGTACAAATGACGGATGCAATGAAGGTTTAGACAAATGGGATGATAAGATGCATTATGTACACATGTGGCTAGGAAGGAAATGACTTAAGGGAACCAAAAGTGCTTGTTACCAAGTTTTCACCTTTGGGTATTCTCTTTTTTTCTTTTTTTTCTACCGAGGCGCCTATTTGCTAGGTTTTCACCAAGGCACTTTTTTCTTTTTTTCATTTTTTTTGTATTTTTTTGTATTTTTCTTTTTTTTGTATTTTTCTTTTTTTTCTTTTTTTTGTATTTTTCATTATCACCTTGGCGCCTATTTGCTAGGTTTTCACCAAGAGATAGTTTTTCAAATGTTTTTGCTTTCTTCAGGCTCAATTTTTCCACTGTTTTTTGATCTTTCTTCTTTTCCAATGTTTTTTGATCTTTCTTCTTTTCCAATGTTTTTGGTATTTTCAAGATCCCTTTTCAACTATGTACAATAATTATGATGCTCTCTCATCTGATACTCTTTATACTCTTTCATCTGCTTTAGGTGTAGAATCTCTTCAAATGAATGCTATTTATGGGTTCTTGTAATTCTTCACCATTACAATCTGATAACTTATATGTTCCAGTTCCAAAGGATGACACTATCACAAATGGGCCTATCCAATTAGCTTCCCACTTTCCTTTCTTTTCCCTTTCAACTTGATTTTTGGGATTTTCTCTTAGTACCAAGTCTCCTACTTGAAAAGTTCTTGGTTTGATGTGTTTGTTGTAATTGTGTGCAATCCTGTTTTGATAAACTTTTAAATGCTCATAAGCTTGAGTCTGATGTTCCTCTAACAATTCCAATTGTTATAGTCTGGCAATCCTATAATCCTCATCAGTGATCAATCCTCTTAATGAAACCCGTAGAGATGGAATTTCAACTTCTAATGGTAGAACTGCTTCGGTTCCATAGACCAAAGAGAATGGGGTGGCTCCTGTAGGTGTTCTGATACTAGTTCTGTAAGCCCATAGTGCGGGATTTATTTGCACGTGTCAATCTCTTCCTGATTTGTTAACTGATCTTTTTAATATTTTGAGGATATTTTTGTTTGTTGCTTCAGCTTGTCCATTGCCTTGTGGATAATAAATGGATGATGAATGATGTGTAATGTGAAATGTCATGCAAAGTTCATCAATATCCTAATTTTTGAATTGTTTCCCATTATCCGTGATAATGGCATGTGGAATACCATAGCGGCAAATTATGTGGTTCAAAATGAACATTGAAATTTGTTTGCCGGTTGCTGTTGTTAATGGAACTGCTTCCACCCATTTGGTGAAGTATTCTATTGCTGTGATGATATACTTGTGTCCGTTTGAAGATGGAGGATATATGATTCCAATCAAGTCAAAACCCCATTGATAAAAAGACCATGGTGTAATGAATGGGTGTAATTCTTGAGCCGGTGCATGTATCATATTACCATGATATTGACATTTGCTGCATGTCTTCACAAATTGACAAGCATCCTTTTCTAATGTTGTCCAAAAGTACCCTAAACGAAGGATTTTCTTAGCTAGATTAAGACTGCTTGAGTGTGACCCGCAAATGCCTTCGTGGACCTCGCGTAAAGCTAACTTAGACTCTTCTTCCTCTAGACATCTAAGTAACGTCCCATCAAGACCCTTACGATACAATGTGTTTGAAAGGATTAGGTAACGGGCGGCGTGGCATATGAAGTTACATTTTTGGGCACGAGTTTGGTCTATGGGGAGTACTTGGTCTTTAAGGTAAGTATAGATGGGTCCATACCAAGGAGAGTCATGTCCATGTAAAAGAGCAACAATTTGGGTGTCAGGAAGGTTAAATGCCAGTTTTACCAACTCTTCCACCAAGAACTCATACTTCTCATTTTGATCTGGTTTTTGTAACAATGAAGCCAAGGTAGCCATGGCATCTGCTGCTCTATTCTTTTCTCTTGGAATCTGTTCAAATGTGATCAAAGCAAAGTACTTCTTCCATCCATCAATCAAGGTTTTATATTTCATCAATGTTATGTCCTTAGTATTGTATTCATTATTAACCTGATTGATTATGAGTTGGGAATCTCCATACACTTGTAATTCTGCAATATTCCATTCTAAAGCCATTTTGATGCCAATGACTAATGCCTCATATTCCGCTATGTTATTGGTGCATGGAAATAAGAGTTTATAGGACTTTGGAATGGTGTATCCTTGAGGAGTAGCCAATAATATACCTGCTCCAGAACCTCCTTGTGTGTAAGATCCATCAAAATATAATTTCCATGTCTTTGCTTCTATGTTGACAATTTCTGCATCTAGAAATTCAATTTGCATGGTTTGTGTAGACTCCATTGGGTTATCTGCTAAGTGATCTGCTATCACTTGTCCTTTAATTGCTCTTCTATCAACATATTCAATGTCAAATTCACTTAGGATCATGACCCATTTTGCTATTCTACCTGTTAAGGCAGTTTTACTTAGCAAGTATTTGAGAGGATCAATCTTGGCAATTAATTTGATCTTATGCATCAACATATAATATCTTAGTTTTTGAGATGCAAAAACCACTGCTAGACATGCTCTTTCCATGAATGAATAATTGAGTTCATATTTTATTAAGGTTCTACTAAGATAGTAGATTGCCCTTTCTTTTCCTTGCTCATCTTCTTGTGCCAACAATATGCCTAGAGACCTTTCTATGGCTGATATGTATAACAACAGTTCTTTACCTTTGATAGGTGACATAAGAATAGGTGGGTTTATCAAATAAGTCTTCAAAGTAGCAAAGGCCTTATCACATTCTTCATCCCACATAAATGTAGTGTCCTTGTGTAACAATCTGGTGAAGGAGTGACACTTTTCTGCTAATTAAGAGATAAATCTCCTTATTGATTGAATCTTTCCTTGTAGTGACCTCATTTGGCTAATATTTCTTGGAATCTCCATTTCTAGAATGGCTTGTACTTTTTCAGGATCAACTTCAATGCCTTTTGCTGACACTATATAACCCAATAACTTGCCGGATTGGACACCAAAGGCACACTTCTTTGGGTTTAGTCTAACTTTGAATTGTTCTAACCGAATGAATATTTTTCTTAGGATTTGTAAATGCTCTTCTCTATTGTGGGATTTTGCTAGAATGTCATCCACATAATCTTCTAAAAAAGTATGCATCATGTCATGGAAAATAGTTGTCATGGCCCTTTGATATGTAGCTCCAGCATTTTTTAAACCGAAGGGCATGACATTCCAACAAAAAGTACCCCAAGGGCAAGTAAATGTTGTCTTTTCTTGGTCTTCGAGAGCAATCTTGATTTGGTTGTAGCCACTAAATCCATCCATTAATGAGTACATTGTGTGACCTGCTGTCAAATCCACTATGGTATCAATGCTTGGCAATGGGAAGTCATCTTTGGGACATGCAAGGTTTAAATCTCTGAAATCCGTACACACACGGATAGATTTATCATTCTTAGTAACCGGCACAATGTTAGAGATCCAATCAGCATATGCTATTGTTCTTATGAATCCCACCTTTAACAATTTTTCCAATTCTGCCTTGACTAGAAGAGCCACATGTGGGTGCATTTTCCTTAGTTTTTGCTTCACAGGTTTAACTCCGGGTCTAACATTCAGATGATGCATTATGAAATCAGGATCCAATCCAGGCATATCGGCATATGACCATGCAAAATTTACTTGTTGTTCTTGGAAGAATTTGATAAAGTCCTCTCTTTCAAGAGATGTAAGTGATGCAGCCAAGTGTACAACCTTTGGCTCTAGTTCTGTACCAATGTTAACCTTTTCTGTTGGTTCTATAAGAATAGATGACCATTCTTCTTCATGTTCAGGCAAAGTGTCCAATCTCTCTTCTAATGGTGCCACAGTTGGGTTTGCACCAAAAGAAACGTCTTTTATTTTCATTGTTTTTGGTTCTAATGGTGCCACAGTTGGGTTTTCACCAATAGAACTTTTCATTTTTTTATTTTTTTTCATTTTTTCTTTTTTTTGACTAAGAGATTGGACCCTTTCTATTGTCATCATGTCCGTATTGAGTTCGTTGGTGAAAGAGGGTTCAACCGCATTGAGGTATTGGTTTGTTGCTTGGTTATTTGGGAAGTAAAGTAAGTCATGTGGTTCAGTTTGATCCCAATCAATGAGGTCTGGATGTATCAAAATTAAGGAATTATTGGGTAAGGTATCATCAATAGGATTTATGGACATGACTTCGTTTGAGGGTTCATACATTGTATCGTTTAGATCTATGATGTGCGCTTCCTCAAGATGATCCATGGAAGCAGGGTCAAAGTCCCCTTCGTTTGAATCCTCGTCAACCTCTACGGGAAATAATGTGGGAAAAGCCACAAGCGGGTTAAAACTAACATTTGAATTTCCCTCCTCTGAAGGTGTCCAAAATGTTTCTATCCATGCTCCACTACTAGATGCTTGTTCTATATTAGGCCTTTGAATAGGAGATTCTTCATTAATTGGAGCATCTTGTTTTGGGATTTTTGCATAAGTATGTATAGCAATGACTTCTTTATCTTGACATGACTCGTCTGATAAAGTATCCCATTCATAATCCCTAGAGTCATCACTATCTCCTTCGGATTCTAATGCATTTATTTGAGGATGAAAATCATGCATTGGACTTGAACTTTCTCCCTTATATTGAAAACCTACTCCAGATTTTTCATGACTTGCCCTCCAAACAGGTTCAATAGGTTCTAATAATCCTCTATTTCTTTGGCCTAGGGGTCCTCTTCCTTTGTATCCCATCTTTTGCATAATATCAAATCCTTTCCCATATTGTTCTGTTTGTATATTGACATGCTGAATTCTTTCCATGGGAGTGTCTAGGGTACCATCCTCATCATGATAAAGCCATTGGAGGACATCATCCTCTTCCTTATCCCATGTTGCTTTGCTATCTTCCCTCACAAAATAAGAATTATACTTATGTGGAAGATGTTCTTTTGAGGGTTTTCCATGTGATTTGGGAGACATGGGCATGTCAAATAGAGAAACTGAATATTCTCCTACCCCTTTTGAACTAATCTTGCATTGTTTGTCAAATTTGTTCATCATCTCACTCATGTATTGGTAATGATCTGCTTTAGCTTGTTCTTTTTCCTCTTTAGTAGGTTTGTAGATCACTGTTTCCAATTTAGGTGCCACATATGGACTTTCCATCACATTTGGACCCTCGTAGCTCACTTTTTCCTTGCCCTTAGTTGATGTAGTTGAGCTAGCTTGAAGAGGATTTTGTGCATCTTCATTGGTGATTCTTGGAACAACTCCTTCACGATTATGTGGAATGTATAATTCATGCAAAGGTTTGAGTGCATTACAATATTGAAATGGATTTGAGTCTCCTCCAACTGTGATTTCTTCACCCATGTATGGGAACTTGATGCATTGGTGGTATGTGGAGGGGACAGCTTGCATCTCATGAATCCAGGGTCTTCCCAATAAGATGTTATAGGTTAATTTCATGTCCAACACTTGACATTTGGTTTCCTTCTTAACTGGTCCCACTTGGATGGGCAACACAATCATGCCTTTAGAAGCTCTTTCAGCCTCATCATAAGCTTTTATGGTGATTTTCTTTGTAGGGTCAATACAAGACTCGGATAGAACTAAGGATTTTACAAGACTCAATGTGCATATGTTAAGGCCAGCCCCTCCATCAATAAGGGCTCTTTTGACTCTATGCCTTTCAATCAAAACCTCTATATGTAATGGCAAATTTTGAGGATGAGTTATAGACATGTCATCTTGATCTTAAAATGAAAGACAATGAGGAGCCACAAGATGTCCTACCATATTTTGAAATTTTTCTTCCCCTAAGGTAGTAGAAACATGTGTCTCTTCCAAAGCTTTTTCCAAAATCTCTTTATGATTTGGTGACAACTTCAATAACTCTAAGATTGAGATTTGTGCTGGAGTACGTTGCAATTGGTCCACCAAACTATAAGGTCTTGCTGCTGTAGGAGGTTGTTTGACCACAATGTTGGATGGTGGGATATTGGTGTTTTGAGGGACTATCCCTTGTAAAGTCATTCTAGAATTCTGCCCTCTTGTAATGACATTTGTTGCTTCCTTTTGAGGCTGTTCATTAATGATGATAGCATTAACAATATGATGCAAAGTTGAGATTATTGGCACTTTGTTTCTTGCCATTTGATGACTCACCTTTATCATGTTTGTAAAAAGGTTGTTTGAGGGCCGTATGATCTTCATTATTTTGGGGTCCATCAACAGTGATTATGTTATTATCTATCAAGTCTTGCACCACATTCTTTAATTGTAGACATTCATTTGTAGGGTGCCCCCGAATCCTATGATATTCACAATGATGCTTAGCATCCCACCAACCCGGCTTGTGGTCTGGTTCATAAGGCTTAATAGCGGGTAATGTAATAACATTGTTAGCTATGAGAGCCTTTAATGCAGTTTCAAGTGATTCTCCCAAGGGTGTAAAGTGTCTTGCAGGAGTGGGCTTCAAATACTTATCATACTTGCTGTTTTGATCCTTGTTTCCTTGATTATTCTTATTGGCATTGTTGTTGTTGTTGGAAGGTGCATTATATGCTTGATTAGCATTATTCACTTGATTTGGTGTCTTTGTAAGGGCAAATGGAATCACCTTCAAGTTGCTGGATTCCACTACACCATCATTAACAATACCTTTGTTGTTATTCTTTGCAGCATAACGGCTATTGTTGTTGTACCAACTTTTATTTGGATTGTTGTTATTGTTGGTATTGTTGTTGTTGGAGTTAGAGTTATTCTTATTTTCCTTGTGCAATTTCAACTCTCCACTCTTAATCAACACTTCTTCCGTTGTAATTCCATTATCAATTAAATCTTGAAAGGTTTTGGGACATTGCATCCTTAGTCTATAATTCAGCTCGCTTCTTAAACCGTTAATAAAGATATCCATTTTTTCTTTCTCTGGTACACTTCTTGGATATCTAGCAAATGCAGTCCTCCATCTTTGCAAGAATGTGAGAAAGGCTTCTCCATCTTGTTGCTTCGTGTTACATAATGTTATCATGGTGATGTCATGTTTGATGTTATAAGAGTAATGAGTCACGAATTTAGATGCTAACTCTTCAAAGGATTTTATGCTGGATGGTAGTTTTGAAAACCAATCCATGGCTGTTCCTCCCAAGCTTCTTGGGAATAGTCTCATTAAATAGGTTGATTCATGCATGAATTCAAGACTCAATGCACAAAACCCCCGAAGATGATCATGTGGGTTAGATGTTCCTTCATACCTCTCATATTTAGGAAATGTTACATTAATGGGAAAAGGCACCATGACCAAACTCTTATCAAATGGAAAAGGACATAATGTTTCAATAGAGAAAGGCTTAGGAGCCCCATTTTGTTTCAAACTGTCAATTTCCATTTGTAATGGCTTGAATTGTTCCCTCATTGCTTCCATAGGGTCCTCTATTTCCTTGGGCTTTAATTGCTCTATGTCAAAATCTTTAGGTAGCTTTACCCCTATTTGTATTAAGTCCATGAAGTGTTTTTCTTTATCCATAAGCATGGTCTTTTTCATTAGTTCTATGAAATAAGGACATTGTCTTGCCTCTAATGCTCTTTCAATCGTGGCTTCTTCTGCAGTTGGGGGTAAGTTTGTATTATGAGGAGGAAATAAGTTGTTGCCTTGTGAATTTGCCTCTTGAGAATTAGGATCTCTTCCTCCATTATTAGAATTTCCTTGATTGTTGTTAAGATCCATACCCCCATTCATGTTGTTCCCTTGGTTGTTATTAGGATCTATACCCCCATGCATGTTGTTCCCTTGGTTATTGGGATCGATATTTCCTAGGGTACCACTAAACATCTTGTTAATGTCCTTTGCCTTAGTGGGTTTTTCAGTCACTCGTGAAGTAATGAAAGTGTTCTTTGGAAATGGGAGCTCTTCTCCGTTGTAGGTCCCATCTGTTTGTAATGCTTTCCTTATAGAGAGTGACCTTGTAATAACAGGCATGAACAAACTTTAAGGGTATGTTGACTTTCTTCTCTTGATAAGCTATTTTTGAAATAAGGTAAAAGTTTTTGATCAATTTTAAATGGTTTAAAATTTTAATGGTGTTTTGATCAATAACTTTGGAATATCTTGTTTGAAAATAAAAACAATCTCAACACACACATCAATTGGGTACCATATCCCTAGAATGCTCTAATGTGTATATTTTTGAACGTTTTCATAGGTTTAACACAAGAATAGCTTCCACACAATCTACTTAGCACATAATTTTTTTGAGCACTTTTCTGTGATAGAGCATGTACCTGAGACAAAAAAAATGACAGTGAAGTTAGCATACAGTCCTTATTTTGACAAAATAGAGAAAATACAGTCAGGCGACATCATCCAGACTACAGGTGAGATTAAATTTAACAAAGACGTGACTACTTTAACCGCGAGCATCACCAAAAGGGGCTCAAGCGAGATTAAAATAGACAAGTGCGATATTAAATTTTTCAAACGCGTGAAATCTTTAATACATGCGACAACAGCAATTACTCTGATACAATATAAATGCTAAACCAGAAGACATTGTCCATGCTAAACGCGAGATCTAATTTAATAAAGACGTAATTACTTTAACCGCGAGCGTCACCAAAAGGGGCTCAAGCGAGATCAAAGTAATCAAGTGCGATATCAAATTAAAACAACGTGTGAACTCTTTACTAGACGTGACAAATTAATTCATAGAAGCGACATTTAATTAATCCAAGGTGACATTTAAAATACTCAAAGCGAGAAATTAAATGCGAAAGGCAGTAAACTCCCTTTACACCAGGCGTAAAATGATTCCTCGGCCGCGGCTTTTAATTCTTTCCAGGTGACATCTAAATAGCCAAAGGCATCAGCTACTTGTCCGTGAGGTGAGAATTTAATTTCCGCAGGCGTGATTTCTTTCTCTAGAAGCGTGATTCTGCAGGCTGAAAAGCGTGATCGTTCAGACTCCAGGTGACATTTTAATTTCTGCAAGCGACATCTCTTTGCTTATAGCGTGATTTCTTTACCGGCATGCGTGATTTCTTTTCTGTAACCTGCAAATAGTGAGCAAAATCATGCAATTCTAGCCTAAATTTTGCAAATAACGTGGAAATTATGATAAATTTGAGGCCTAGGGCCCCACGGTGGGTGCCATTTGTGTGTGAGTGATTTACACCTTCATGAAGTTACAAGATTAACTAAGAACAACAAGAATTAGAGCAAAATAATCTAACAAATGCACAATTAATCTATCAATATCTCATGGTTCTCTAAATTGAAGTAGTAAGTGAGGCTCTCAGCTGCAAATCCTCACTAGTGACACTCTAATTATGAGAATTGAACTAAGAATGATATGCAAACTAGATCTAATTATCAAATTCTAGCTCTATTTGATAAGAAAATCTCTAAAATGATCAACAATTTAAGCTAAATATCAATGAAAATGCTAAGTGAGTGGTGTGAATGCAAATTGCAAGAGCTTTGCTGCAATTCAAAGATATGGAGTGGATGAATAATGCCTCAAAATGCTTTCATATTTATAGGATTTTCCCAAGGGTAGGGGGTAGAGTGAGATAACCATGGTTATGCTTGGGTAAGGTCAATTGGCTTTGCTTTGTCCCTAAATGGGGGGACAAACATTTAAATGGTTTCAAAAGGCTGGACCATTTCAACAAAAGTGAGTGATTTGTGTCCATTTTGTCTCCTTTTTGCTTTGTTGAGGGAATTTCATATTTATTAATTAATTAAAGTAATTAAATTTAGCCATGAAGGGTAAGAGGTTCATTTTGATTTTTCATTTCAACAACTATGTCATTAATTGAATTTAATCAATTTCTTAGTGTTTTTCCCCTTTTCAAGCTTTATTTAATTATTTAATCATTTAATTGAATTTTCCTTTGATTTGAATTGCCTTTGTTCCATTTATCAATTTTTAGTGCTATTTTGATGATTTGATGCACCTTTTTGATTGATTTAAGCCTTTGCCAATTTTCTGTGTCTACAGATAGTAGACATTAGATTGGAGACTATAATAGATCCTCGCATGTTTGAGGACTTATAAGATTCATTATAATAGCTAGCCCTAACCAGGAAGGCCTTATAGCCCGACATGTATGGTTCAATTAATGATAATATATGAAATTTTATGCATTATCTCTCTCACTCTTGTGTTTGTTTACTTTCGCATATGTTGAGTAGGCTAGGATCATTGGGATGTGCCATCCTTTGGCCCCTCTTGCTCCCTGCCTTGTGTCAGGTGGTATCAGAGTGAGGTTATATCTTGATCTAGTTCTGTCGATCTAGGTTTGCAGGTTCCTCTTGAAGCCCTAGTTGAATTGTTGTGGGGTAGCAGATTGTGATCTGACCTACAATTGTAGAGGGTTGTCAAGATGGTTCGTGGGAGGAGAGATGCAGATCCATAATTGGTAGATATGCCAAGACAGATTGTTGCAAGGTTAGAAGCAGTAGAAATAGCCCAAAGAAGAGGCAGACATCTTGAAGATGTTAGTGATGATGAAATTGAAGAAGAAAAGGCAAATGCAGAACCTACACCTGTTATGGATCAAGGTGAAGAAAGATTTTTGAAGGCTTTGATAAGTCTAAAGTCAACATCACATTTCAATCCTCCTGAGTATGGTGGAAAGCTAGATTCTGATAAATTGGTGGACTGGATCACTGAGATGGAAAAGTATTTTGAATATGAAAACATTCCTGAGGATAAGAAGGTGAAGATTGCAAGCACAAAGTTGAAAATTCATGCATCCTTATGGTGGGAACATCTGCAATTGGATTGAAAGAGGAAAGGAAAAGACAAAATCAAGGTATGGATTAAAATGGTTAATAAGTTGAAAGGAAAGTTCTTACCCTGTGATTATCAAATTAACCTAGTTCGACAAATGCAAAGTTTGAGGTAGAAAGATAGCTCAATAAAAGAGTATACTAAGGAATTCTATAGATTGGATATCAGATCTGGACATGATGAAGATGATGTGGAAAGAATCGGCAGATACCTAAATGGTTTGAGAGTTTCCATCTAAGAGGAAATTAGTATGGTCAAGTTGGAGAACATTGAAGAGGCATATCAATTTTCTTTGAAGGCCAAGGAGAAATTGAACAAAAGACATGAGCAAAGACAGAGAGGTCATGGTGGTAGACTCCCTAGAGGAAGAGGTAGATCTAATGGTGAAAATGGTAGATCTGAACCAGAAAAGACAAATCTGGACAAAGGAAAGACCAAGTGGAAAGGTGAAAGTTCTAGAGGTAGAGGCAGTAACTACCGAGGTGGTTATGGTAGAGGAATTTTCTGAGGAACTTGTTACAATTGTGGAGAAGAAGGACATAGATCTTTTGAATGTACACAAGCTAGTAAGAAGGCTAGTAGCAGTAGATATTCTTTGGTGCAAGAAGAGTCATCGAATGAACCTAAGAAAGAAAATAACTTGATGGCAAGGAGAGCACCATGGAATGAAAGCAAAAAGGAAGATCTGGTAAGGAAAAGTTTGTTCAAGACCAGATGTAGAGTTTCTGACAAAGTTTGGAAGGTAATCATTGACAGTGGTAGCTTGGAGAACTTGGCATCTGAAGAGATGGTCACAAAACTGTAGTTCGAAAGGTTGGTACATCTGAAACCCTATCAGATTTCATGGATCAAAGATGAGTATACACTCCTAGTAAGTGAACAATGTTATGTGAATTTGAAGATTGGAAAATACTATGATAATGTGCTATGTGATATCATGCCTATGAATTGTTGTCATATTTTGTTGGGTAGACCTTGGCAATATGATAGACATGCTATATATGATGGGAGATTACATAAGTATACTATTGTGGCTGATGGAAAGAAACAAATCTTGTTACCATTGATGGAAGAACCTGTTAGTAATGTTTGCACATCTATGAAAGTTTGTTTGATGGAAGGAAGAAAGTTTGTTAACTCTTTGAAGAGGAATGATGTATGTTTTGTTGTGATTCATAATAAGTCGAGTAAGAAAATAGAGGATAATGTCCCTGAGGAGATTGATAAGTTACTCACCGAGTATAGTGATATCATTTCTGATAATTTACTTGATGGGTTTGCCAAAAAAAAGAAGCATTGATCATTGTATGGATCTAATCCCTGGAGCTAGTTTACCGAATAAGGAACCTCATCAGTTGACACCTACTGAGAATCAGGAATTGAACCGATAGATTCAAGAGTTGCTGGAGAAAGGTTTGATTAGAGAAAGTTTGAGTCCTTGTGTAGTACCTATTGTATTGGCACTGAAGAAGAATGGAGAATGGAGAATGTGTACTGATTCTAGAGCAATCAATAAGATAACAGTGAAGTATAGGTTTCCTATACCGAGAATCGATGACATAATGGAAAGTTTGACTGAGTGAAGTATTTCACAAAGATTGATTTGAAAAGTGGGTATCATCATATCAGAATCAGAGAAGGTGATGAGTGGAAGACTTCTTTCAAGACAAAGGAAGGTTTGTATGAGTGGTTGGTTATGCCTTTTGGTTTTACTAATGCACCGAGTACTTTTATGAGGTTGATGAATGAGGTTTTGAAGAAATTCTTGGGTAAATTTGTGATTGCATATCTTGATGATATTATGATATTTAGTAAGACTAGAGAAGAACATTTGTTGCATGTTAGACAAGTTTTGTAGAGATTGAAAGAGGAAAAGTTGCTGATAAATCTGAAAAAGTGTTCATTCATGAAAGAAGAGATTGTGTATTTGGGATTTGTTATTTTAGCTGATGGTTTGAAGATGGATCCTAAAAAGGTTGGAGCTATTTTGAATTGGCCTACACCCATGAATGCTAGTGAGGTAAGATCATTTCATGGTTTGGCAAGTTTTTACTGAAAGTTCATAAGGAATTTCAGTTCAATTTGTAATGCTATGACTAAGACTATGAGAGGAGACAAAAGAGAATTCAAGTGGACACATGGAGCTGACAGAAGTTTTAAGACTTTGAAGCAGAAGGTTGTTGAATTACTTGTTTTGGCATTACCTAATTTTAGTGAAGTATTTCAAGTAGAATGTGATGCAAGTGGAAGTGCAATTGGAGCTATGTTGAGTCAAGAAGGTAAACCTATTGCTTTCTTTAGTGAAAAGTTGAATGATGCTAGAAAGAAATATTATGTGTATGATCAAGAATTCTATGCTATTGTTCAAGCACTGAAGAAATGGAGACATTATTTGATACCAAGTGAATTTTTGTTGTATATTGATCATAAGGCTTTACAATATTTGGGTAGTCAGAATAAGTTAAATCAGAGACATGAAATGGGTTGAGTATTTGCAGAGTTATACATTTGTGATAAAGCATAAGAGTGGAGTCACTAACCAAGTTGTTGATGCATTGAGTAGAAGAAGATCTTTGATGACCGAGATGAAAATTGAAGTTCTTGGTTTTGATGAGATGAAAGGTTTGTATGAAAATGACCTTGATTTTTCTGAGCCATGGAGAAAGTGTAGAGCACCTATTCAAGATCAACAAGATACTAAATGGGATGAATATTTTATTTAGGAAGGTATGTTATTTAAAGGTATTCTGTTGTGTATACTAAGAGGAGTAATGAGATCTAATTTGATAAAGGAGAAACATAGTAGTGGTTTGGCTGGACATTTTTGCATTGATAAAATATGGAATTTGCTTAAGGAGAAATATTATTGGCCATAGTTGTATAGAGATGTTTAGAAATTTGTGAAAAGTTGTAGAATTTGTCAAGTTGCAAAAGGAGTAAGTCAGAATACTGGATTGTATACACTGATTGTTGTTCCTGAGAAACCTTGGATTGACATCAGTATGGACTTTATTCTTGGCTTACCGAAGATAGTAAGAGGTAATGATTCAATATTTGTTGTTGTGGATAGATTTTCTAAAATGGCAGATTTTATACCATGTAGAAAGACATCAAATGCAGTACATATAGTAGATCTTTTCTTTAAGTAAATTATCAGATTGCATGGATTACTAAGGAGTATTATCTCTGACTGAGACAGTAAATTTGTTGGATATTTTTGGAAAACACTTTGGAAGAAATTTGGCATTGAGTTGAAATATAGTTCTACATTTCACCCACAAACCAATGGATAGACTGAAGTTGTGAATAGAAGTTTGGGAAATCTGTTGAGATATTTAGTTGGAGACACACCAAGTAATTGGGATTATGTGTTAGCACAAGTAGAGTTTGCATACAATAATTCAATGAATAGGAGTATTGGAAAGGCACCATTTGAGATTGTGAATGTCACACAACCGAGAGGAATATATGATTTGAGAGACATTATTGATGAGAATAAGAAAAGTGCTAAAGGAGTTAATTTTACTGAGTACATGAAAAAATTACATGAAGATGTGAAGCTGAAGCTGGAAGATAGTAATCAGAAATACAAAGACAGAGTTGATAGATCAAGGAGACATAAAATTTTTGATGTTGGTGATGAAGTGATGGTTCATTTGAAGAAAGGTCAATTTCCTATTGGAACATATGGGAAGCTAAAGATGAAGAAGTTTGGACCTTGCAAGATTTTGAAGAGATTTGATAGTGGAAATGCATATGAGATTGAGTTACCTGATGACATGGACATATCACCTATTTTCAACATTTCTGATTTATATGAGTATCATGAACCTGATGAAGAAGTAACAATGCCGACAGAATATCCTAAGAAGTAGAATGAGGAAGTTGAACAAATTTTGAAGGAAAGAGTTGGCAAGAGCACAAGAGGAAAATAGTATATGGAATATCTAGTTAAGTGGAAGAATAGACCGATGGAAGATAGTGTTGGAGATTTGCCAGCAGGCCAGTACTAACTGTATATTTTTCATTGATGACAACATATGGAAAGTAGCATGTGTGGAAGTCTTATGTAGTAAGCTTTTAGTATATGTAGCATGGACATGATATCAACATGATATCATGGGTGCAGAGGTTAACTGTTAGTACAAATAGTTATATAGCAGTTGGTGTCAACAGTGTTCCTGACAGAGTAACAGACAATGTTATGTGTATGGCTATTCATACAATTGTCCTATGGGCATGCACCCTTGGATATATGTTGAAGACATGTTAGTGATGTTTTAGTTATGGATGCATAGTCTGATGATGAATGCAAGTGAAGTTATGCAGTCGCTATTCGCCAATAGCAGTTTCCTGTGTTTGTTTAGAAGAGCTGACAGAGATTTTATTGGTTCTTGAGTTGCACCTATCTTGATGGTATGTACCCTTGGATTTAAGCTTGGAGAAATGTTATTGATGTTTGGTTAAGAGTGCATAAGTTAATTCAACTTACAGAGAAAGTTCCAGTTGTTTTGGTAGAGTTGACAATGTGTAGCGTGCGTCTACAATTATTTTATTAGACAAGTCCCAAAATGAGTTGCATGCATAATAAAGCTGACAGAATGGTTGTTGGATTTTATTATGGTTTCTCTAATATGATTTCAAGGTGGTTCTATTAGGCCGACTTGATTATATCATTTGGAGGAAAGATATTTATAGGCAGTCATTTGTGATTGTTGAAGTGTGGTTCATGGTTGATTAAGTAGAGAAGAGCAGAGTGTGCTAAGTGTTAAACCATCAGAAGAAGGTCTATGTGACCAAGTAAAGTACTTGTGCTATTCATTGGAACTAACCTAGATAGTAGGTCAAAGCGCAATTCACCAAGATCCAAATATAGTGTGTATCTGTTATTCATAAGGTTGTAGCCTTCGCCCATTTGAGCAGTGAGCTCTTGGACAGTGCATCCTCTCCCCTAACAGGGACAATTTTAAAAGACTCCTAATAGGGTCTAACCCTTAACCAGGTCTACTATACTTAATATATTGTAAAGCTACTCCTAACAGGGTAAAGGATCTTCTAGCAAGGGTCATTATACACTAGTACAAAATATTAGTGGGTATCAAGTCCCACCATATTTTTTACCTATTTGGGTTTCCCCATAACCAAAATATTGGTGTTGTGTTTAAGTGTTCTTTCATTGTGTTTATGCTTTATGTTTAAGTATACTTAATTGGATAAAGAATTGAATCTTGTAGATAACTGATTCACCCCCCTCTCAGTTATCTCTTGGGACTATTCCTAATAGATAGTTCATGGATTTCATAGTCTGAGTTGGATGCAGCTCAAACCAGGCATACCAAATGATTCAGAGAATAATTTCAAAATAACCCCAGGTGTCTGATGCAGGAGCATCTCAGGTCCTTGGCAATCCTGTGTCTCCAAAAATAATTTGGAGTTTTTTTGTGTTGCTCAGTTTCTGCTTTGACCGAGTTGGTTGGTAGTTGGTCAGTTTCCTTTGGTTATTGAGTGTGGTCAGTTCTCTCTTGGGCGGTCAGTTATTTCATTGGTGCTCATCATTATCTGTCTGTTGCTCAGTTATCATGCTTACCGATGAGTTTAGTTTTGTTTCCTATTATGGATGACTTGTGCATTTATATTGGATCATGGATTTAATGTTGGAATCCATCATTGGGAAGCATGTGGTCCTAGATTTGACCATTACTTTCGTTAATTGTGGATCTGAAGGCCGACTCAGCTCGGTAGCTTCTTGTATAAATGTAGATGTTTGGTTGTAGTTTAGGGGGCAATTTTTGGATAGAAGATAGTAGACATTAGATTGGAGATTGTAATAGATCCTTGCATGTTTGAGGACTTCTAAGATTCATTGTAATATCTAGCCCTAACCGGGAAGGCCTTACAGCCTGGTATGTATGGTTCAATTGATGATAATATATGAAAGTTTATGCATTCTCTCTCTCACTCTTGTATTTGTTTGCTTCCGCATGTGTTGGGCAAGCTTGGATCATCAGGGTGCACCATCCTTTGGCCCCTCTTGCTCCCTACCTTGCGTCACTTAGGATTGAAGGTAGCAAGAAAAAACTCCAACACTAATTACCACAAAATAAATAAATCCAACATAAATGAATTACACTAAGTTTACTTGTGTAGAAATGAAACAAAAGAAGTAACTAACTAATATATTCTAACAGAGAGTTGTGTCACCTCAAGTGGCCCTTTCTTGAGGGGTTGTAACCTTGAATCAAATCAAATCTTTACTCAACTAAATTTTGTCATCCACTTATATTCATTATCACTATAAATTACAAAATAACAATAGACTATAATGACAATTATGATCTATAAAAAATCTATAAACAGTTGAACCATCACTCATAAGACCATCTTAGATTTTATGGGAAAGATTAAGAGCAAATGTCATAAATGCTATTTAAGTAGTAAATTCATACATGTCATCATCTAAGAAGAATTGACTTATTATAAAACAAACAACTACTTTAACAGAATTAAAAACATGGAGCTTGAATTAAATTCAACACTCCATCATGGATCGTACTTTCATATGGGAAAAAATTTATCATCTAGTTGGATGATCACTACAAGTCATGAAGTCTCCATTTCTAATGTGTGTGGAAGTAGTTGAATGAACTCATCATTATAGAAAAAGGTTCATTGATTGTCACCTTTGATTGCGTCCTCCCACTATAAAATTGATAACCACTTGTAACTATAACTCACTATTCATGTCTTGAAGCTACAAGTTAGTTGAGAATACACAAACATACTAAATTGAACCCAAAATATCATAAAATTGGAATTAATTACAACATCACATAGAATTATAGATATAATATATACCATTATATTATGCATATGAAGTATCATTATGATTTTTATTTTTATTTTTATTTTTATTTTCTCAATAATAGGCCTTGGCCTTGATAATTTTATTAATAATAAAGTAAACATTTTACACCCCATTCAAGTGCAGGCACTGGGGGAAAAAGAACGGGGAAAGAAAACCCCCAGTCTAGCCCAAGACTTATTCAGACTTGTATTCATAATTGCAATAAATATTTGTCTTAGACAAGCGATTACAAATTACGTGTCCAATTAAATGTAGTTGGACTGCTTACAATGTCACTAACTTTAGTGATTTACATATATTTGTGCTTTTAATCCTCATAATGTGATTCCACATCTTTATATAAACTAGCTACCTTGGATTTATCTAGATCAACCTGCAAAATAAAAGACCTTCACTGCCAGCTAAGATCATATTATTAGTATCAAAAGAATCAAGTGAATTATAAAACTAAATCCATGCTAGTGTAGTTTTTATTCTAGATTAAAGATAAAAAAATTTTTAAAGTAGATTAATTTAAAACTATCTACAGATTTTACATCCCTTGATTCCTTGTACCCTTAAAGTCTCTAATCTTGGAATAATCCTAAATGGTTTGATTATTCATGGTAAGAGATTACCAAGGCTACAAGTAATAACCTTTGGAAGAAAGATAGACTAGACTAACTTCCAAATTGATTACATCATAGATATATTCATGAATTAAGTTTCAGGACTTGTTCTACAAAGTATTATTTAAATTTCTTGTACAATGAAATTACTTCAACCAATTATTGTTTACGTAAGATAATCTTAATTTTTGAATTCATAATTGAATAAAGGAAACTTTCCATTATGCGCCTCTTAGTATGAACCAGAAAACTATATATTAAGGGAAAATTCTTGTAAGGTTATGATAAAATTTCTACATGTTAGTATGAACTGTCAAAAGGGGGGACTCCAAACTTTTTGATTTGGATTCTGTTAAGCTAATCCAATATATGTAAAATGAAAATAGATATTTGAGCTAGAACATTCGTAGTATATAAATAATAAGATTTCCATGTAACATTGGATTTAAATCATTTAGATACCTTAACCTCTTTAGATTATAAATAATGAATAAATATTGTTAAGAAGGCTTCAATAGTAGAGATAAATATTAACTTAGCATGAATTTAAAAACATTAGTTTTTTTAAAGTTTAAACAACCTAAACATGTTAAAATAGAATGAAATCTCCAACTAACAGTAGTGTTATGCTTATACAGAGTACTAACACTGGGAAATGTGAATAATTTATATATACATGTATATATATACTGTTTCTAGGTGTTAGTATCCTACTTAGTTGATGTCCAAGTTTAAATGGCATCTAAAAACCATTTTCTTATTTATGTTATGGTCTATACCTTCTAAAGTTCCACTTAAATAAAAATAGCTACAAAAGTTTGTTTAAAGTTTATGCCCTTTGAAAAGTTATAAACCTTTACCTATATAATCCTAGTCCTATCAAGAGACTATAGTTGTTACTGTTATATGCTTCAGATTTGACATTTTAGAGAAAAGTATGAAATGAGAAAAGATATAATAAACCATAAGCATTTGTCACCATAAACAATAGAAATTAAATATGGCTAAAAAGAGAGGACAAGCCTAGAACTAACAGCCTAGAAACAAGACACAAAGCCTATTACAAAATAAGTGCAGAAAATTAAAAGGCACGCCTAAAGAAATTGGGAGAGAAGGGAAAAATGATGGGAAAATGGAGGGGGGTAATGATGAAAGGGAGAGAAAACAAACAAAAAATCATGAAGAGGGAGGTTTCAAAAATCAGCATGGGAAGGGGGGATATAACAGAAATGATGGCACACCTGTAAGGGTCAGTGAAAATGATATGATTAAACATAAGACTACAATACAAAATTTGCCACCTATGCTTGTCTCTTCTACAGATTATTACCTATACCTAGGCAAGTGATTATCTATTTCCTTCCCCTACAAACCCTTCTAACAAGATAGACCTAAACGCGGGGTCTAGGAATTGAGTATAGAAGCCAAAGGGACTAGTGCTCTGCTAAGAGTAGATTAAAAGTAAATTTATAAGCCTGATTATAAATATAGGTCTATGTGTCATCTTATATACTTGTATTTATTTATATGTATATTCAATTCAAGGGAATATATATATATATATATATATATATATATATATATATATATATATATATATATATATATATATATATATATATATATATATATATATATATATATATATATATATATATATATATATATATATATATATATATATATATATATATATATATATATATATATGCAGGAGTATCCTAGGATTCTTGGAAATCCTGTATCACCCAAAAATATGTTTGTTTTGAAAGGCAGATTAGTAGTTTTGATCTTAGTTGGTGAAGTATTTGCTCAGTCTTGGAGTATGGTTGCTCGGTTACAATGTTTACTGGGGTGCTCGGTCTCTGAAGAACACTCAGTAACTGAAGGAGACGGTTACTCCTAGCACTCGACGATAACTGCGTTGCTTGATGATGCTTGGCGTGGTCGGTTCACTGGCACTCAGTTATTTCTCTGTTGCTTGGTATTTGGTTACTGATAGGATCTCGATGTTGCTTACTGGTGCTCGGTGTTCTTGCAGACCGACTTGGTTGTTTGGATGAATCGGTTTGGCTGACTGGTGCATTTCATTTGGGTCACGTTCCTCAAGTTATGGATTGACCGTTGGGTGTGTGGGGACCTAGATTTGGCATGTTGCATTCTCCTATGTGGATCTGGAGGCCAACATGTTAAATTTATTTATTGTAAGGCTATATGAGAGTCGACTATGTATTGCATTTAATATTTGTATACTTTGGAAGCTGACTAGGTTTTGGGATTTAATTGTTTTTAAAGCTGGCTTATGGCTAGGAATTAGTATTTAAGAGGGTGTTTGGGTAGTTTTTGGGGAGGTGGGAGTAGAAATCTAGAATGAGATTGGATCTGGATAGAAGGTAGCAGAGTTAGTAGCTTGCAATCTTAGGCACAAGAAGATTGCTTGGTGGCCTGCGTGCACAAGTTTAGATCTTTCTTGGATTGCCTACCAGTGTCCTATTGTGTTACTGACCTGGACTAGCTGAGAGGTGTATTAGATCCTGCATGATCTTGTAGAACTATTTCTTGTTTTGTAATTGGTCGTAACTAAGAATGCCTTACAGCCCAACACATTGCATGTAATCAGTGAACTTATGAATGAAGATTTATGTTCTCTTCCAGATCTAGTGTTATTGTTGTGTAATTCTATTGTGTTGTGGTTTGGATACAAGTTTGGATAGTCCTTAATTGGATTCTTCATCCTTGACTACATCAAGTGGTATTAGAGCGAGTTGAGCTTGAATGTGTGGATAGATCACCGAAGAAGAGACAATTTTCACCAGGACCTTGGATTGAAGATGCCTCTGAGGAGAGCTCATGAGATCTCTAAGGATGAAGCTACTAGAGAATTTAGTCTTGATGATTTTAGAGCTTTGCAAAAACAAGTGCAAGATCTACAAGAGGAATTGAGAAGGAAGACTACATCGAAAGAAGATAGTGATGATGAATCTAAGGAAGAAGATCATTTTGAAGAAGTCGTAGAAGAAGCTAGGGATCCAGAAGAAAATAGAATCATGAAGGCTATGTCTAAAATTAGGAAAAGACCTAAAATTGAAGTTTCTACATTTTCTAGAAGCCTTAGGCCAGAAGAGTTGATTGATTAGATTAATGAGATAGATGAATACTTTGAGTATGAAGAAATAGAAGATCCTGATAGAGTTAGATTTGCAATGACTAAACTGAAGGGTCATGCAAATATTTGGTGGAGAGAAGTTCAGTTGGAAAGAAGTAGGAGAGGAAAGGAAAAGATCACTAGATGGAACCAAATGGTTGACAAGTTGAAGAGGCAATTCATTTCGGTGGATTATGAGTTAGACATTTTTAAGAAGATGCAAGCCTTCAAGAAGATCAAAAAATCAGTGCAAGAGTATACCGAGGAGTTTTACAGAATCCTGATTGGGACTGGTCATTCTGAAGCTGATAAAGAGAAGGTTGCTAAGTATGTTTATGGTTTGAGACCTAGTATTCAAGAAGAGTTACTATTCAGATGACAACAATAGGAGATGCTTATCAAATGGCATTAAAGATTGAAGAGAAGCTTAATAATAAGTTTGAAGGAAGACAAAGCAATAGGAATAAAGGTGGTAAGACTGGTGAAATAGTTACTGAAAGCAATATGGTAAAGAATCCTAAGAAGACTAATGTAGGATCTGGAAGTGGTCAAGTCACTAAGAATTTCAATACTAGACAGAGAGGAAGGTGGAAAAATGAGTTCATTAGTACTTGTTATCAATGTGGTGAAGTGGGTCATAGAAGTTTTCCATGTCCTAAGAAAAGAGTTGCACTAACTACCGAAGAAGACATTGAGAATGTTGTAGAAAAAGGTGAATTTCTTATCACTAGGAGGTTGGTGACATGTGTCCAGGAACTGGTGCAAAGAAGAAATTTGTTTAGAACCAGATGTAAGTGCAAGAATAAGGTATGTAATGTTATAGTTGATGGTGGCAGTTTTGAGAACTTTGTTTCAGAAGAGATGGTTAGTAAGTTGAATTTGGAGAGAAAGAAACATCCTAATCCTTATCAGATTAGTTGGATACAAGATGTGTCTAAGGTTAGGATTGAAGAACAATGCTTGGTTAATTTTCAGATTAGATCTTATCATGATGAAATATTGTGTGATGTATTGCCTATGGATGCTTGTCATCTATTGCTCAGGAGACCTTGGCAATTTGATAGAAATGCTTTGTTTGATGGTCGTGCAAAAACCTATGTGGTTAGGCATGAAGGATTTAGGCATAAGTTGTTACCTTTATAGGAAACAGGGACTAAGGAATGTGGAGTTATTAGGTGTTGTCCGTGTGACCATGAAAAACCTCAGGAGCACAAGGTTGATGAACCTATTCCTACAAAGTCTCATTTGAAAGAGAAGGAGAATGATATATCTGATGAGTTTGTTGAGATTAAGAGGCAGATGGTCTTTCTGATAGAAATAGTACAACAAATAATGACATTGATGATACAGAGAGATGCAGATGATGCCAAGTTGATTGAGGAGTCTGGAGAGGATGGGATTTACTGAGGTACTGATGTGATTGGCAATGGAAGGCATGGTCAGAGTTGGCTATTATTAGTTGTAGATAGGAAAGATAAGAAGCGGGAAAACTTGTTGGAGGGGACAATGAATGAAGTGAAGACAACTTGGAATGAAGGACAAGAGGAGATATGGGTCAAGAATAGATATGGAATACCTGCTATGATTCCCTTAAGACATTCCTAATTTCCTTATGAGAAAATCTTCTTTACCTGGGGTGTCTGATGTAGGAAAATCCTAGGATTCTTGGCAATCCTGTATCACCCAAAAATATGTTTTTTTTGAAAGGCAGATTAGTAGTTTTGATCTTAGTTGGTGAAGTATTTACTCGGTCTTGGAGTATGGTTGCTCAGTTACAATGTTTATGGGGGTGCTCGATCTCTAAAGAACACTTGGTAACTAAAGGCGTCGCTTACTCCTAGCGCTCGATGATAACTATGTTGCTCAGTGATGCTTGGCGTGGTCGGTTCACTGGCACTCAATTATTTCTTTGTTGCTTGGTATTTGGTTATTGATAGGATCTCTGTGTTTTTTATTGGTGCTCGGTGTTCTTACAAACCGACTTGGTTGTTTGGATGAATCAGCTTGGCCGACTAGTGCATTTCATTTGGGTCATATTCCTTGAGTTATGGATTGAATGTTAAGCGTGTGGGGACCTAGATTTGGTGTGTTGCATTCTCCTATATGGATCTAGAGGCTGACATGTTAAATTTATTTATTGTAAGGCTATTTAAGAGCCGACCATGTATTGCATTTAATATTTGTATACTTTGGAAGCCGACTGGGTTTTGGGATTTAATTGTTTGTAAAGTCGACTTATGGCTAGGAATTAATATATAAGAGGGTATTTGGGTAGTTGTTTGGGAGGTGTGAGTAGAGATCTAGAATGAGATTAGATCTGGATATAAGGTAGCAGAGTTAGTAGCTTGTGAGCTTAAGCACAAGAAGCTTGCTTGGTGGCCAACGTGCACAAGTTTAGATCTTTCTTGGAGTGTCTGTTAGTGTCCTATTGTGTTACTGACTTGGACTAGCTGAGAGGTGTATTAGATCCTGCGTGATCTTGTAGAACTGTTTCTTTTTTTGTAATTGGTCATAACCAGGAAGGCCTTACAGCCTGACACATTGCATGTAATCAATGAATTTATGAATGAAGATTTATGTTCTCTTCCAGATCTAGTGTTATTGTTCTGTAATTCCACTATGTTGTGGTTTGGCTACAAGTTTGGATAGTCCTTAATTGGATTCTTCACACTTTATTGCATCATATATATATATATATATATATATATATATATATATATATATATATATATATATATATATATATATATATATATATATATATATATATATATATATATATATATATATATATATATATATATATATATAAGTGTAATGGATAAAAGGAGGGTTGTGCCAAAATGTAAGATAAGAAAATAGATGTGATATGGTATGTGTGAGTAGGTGTGTGGGAAAGTAAGATCTTCTTCTTAACCTCAAATTCCCAAAGGAAAGATCCAAATTGATCATAAATGAATCAATCGATGAAGAATATGAAGGAGAAAACCCTATATTCCATTATAGAAAGTAAATATAGAAATATTAATTGAATTGAAGATAAATACCAACCTCAAAATATGACAAATCTGGAAAATACTATTTTTTGGTGTCTGTACTCAACTTCCAAAAATTCTACAACCAGATCTGTACTGGAAACATAGAAACAGAGAAAACCCAAAAACCTTATGTCTTTCTGAGAAAGGTCGACCTTGACCCAAACTAAGGGTAAGATCTTACCCTGGGGCATAATCTTACCCCTAAAAGTTGACCTTGACTTACACTACTTCGACGAAAATTATGTTCGCAGATCCTGGAAGTTCGTCGAAAAGGGTATTCAGATCTGATCTGCAATTCACTATCCTACACCTGTACCTGCAAGAAAAAGGGTTTTCTTGTTTGGATGAGGGGTTTGCCTTGGTAAAACACGGGTTTGGAATCAACCTTGAAATGTAATTGAAATTGCAGCAAATAAATAAAGTAAATGGAACAATTCACCTTTCTTATGTTGAAACCCTTGTGGAGGATTCGAATCCTTGAATCCACAAGTATGGATGCTCCAAATGAATGTAGAATTGTATGTAGGATGCCTCAAATCAATTGCATTAGATCTTCAACACCAATCTTGAATGGATCTTAGAATAGGAAGAAGCTTGAATGGAAATGGATGGAGAAATCTTCAACAAGAGGGCTCCATAGAGATTGAATCCTTCAATGGCTACCAATGGATCTCCTTGATGAATTGGATCTTGAATGCTTGAATGCTTTCCTTCTCCTTCTTGCTTTCTTTCTTGATTTCTTGATTTCTCTTGCTTGAGATGGATATGATAGATTGCAAAAGATGCTTGATCATGGATGTGAAAATGAGAGAGGAAGACTTCCTTTTATACTAGTCTAGGGCACAAACTTCTAGAGAGGCCGACATAGGAGAATTAAATTCCCATTTAAACCTTAACCCCTAGAAATGGACCTAGATTAAATATAATTTAAGATTTTACCATTTTGAAATCCGAAATAGCCGACCCGAAAGTGGGAAAATAAACTTTCTAAAGCCCGACATCCCGAAACCTTCGGAACTTGAAATTTGGACCCAAGGTCAGGGTCGAGGTTGACTCTGACCTAGGTTAGGGTCGAGATTGACCTTGACCCAGAAGGTTGACCTTGACCCTGAGGTCAAGAATCTCAGTTTCTCAGGACCAGGTGCCAAAAACAAACTGGAAATAGGTGGAAAGAGAAGCAGAATAGGTGGAAAAAGCCAGATCCCAGTCAAAGACCCATTCAAGGCATTTGACATGACCCCAAACCACTTACTCGAAGGGCTAAACCAGTCCTGAATGGAAGTGCTTCCATTTTATGATGATACATTTAGCCCCCACTTTAGCAAGAGTATGGACTCGATGCAAACTCTTGGTAAAGTAGATCACAATGAAAAAGATAATCTTATTGAAATCAAAGGGACACAGGAATCCTCAAGCCCACAGGGACTCAAGTCTTTGTCAACTCCATGATTACAATAAGAGAGACATCTCTAGAAAAGAGAGAGAAGAGGGTGTGATTATCTCACCCAATGAGAACTTATTTTCCCATTGTGATCCACACAAGGAAACAATGCAACTGGAAAGATGGAATTGAACCGCCTAGTGAATGTGACTACTCACTAGTCAACCCATCAAGGATTCACCCTTAGGAATATTCTATTCCAAAAGAGAAAAGCCAAAAATAAAAGAGATCTAGTCTTAAGGACACCTCTGACCTTAAGGGATCAAAATTTTGAAAATTTGAAACTAGAGGGATCAAGAGATCCTATAAGATAAAAATCCATGCTTTAAGGATTAGTCACTAATCCATAAAGGGAGAAAAGTGCCTTGAAAAATATATGTATTGAAAGTGCGTGTGTGCAACAAGTGAGCAAAGTGTATGCCCCCACATTAAAGTCATTGCTAACACTTTAATAGGAACAATGGCTTGAACAGAAATATAAACAACTCCACTAATTATGTTTCCACTACGAGATGCCCCCAAGCAAACACAAATCAAGGGAAATACCACATAAACATACAGAGAACACAAAAGGGATCTACCTATTGTGGGGTCAATATGATCATAAGATAATATATATATGATATTATTGCAAATGAATTGACATCATTCCCCAAAGAAAGTAGAACTACAATCACAATGGAGGAAGGAACACAAGAG
Source organism: Chamaecyparis obtusa (assembly GCA_027943335.1). Classification (NCBI taxonomy): domain Eukaryota; kingdom Viridiplantae; phylum Streptophyta; class Pinopsida; order Cupressales; family Cupressaceae; genus Chamaecyparis; species Chamaecyparis obtusa. Next base: position 249,093 of record BSBK01004642.1, on the reverse strand, counting down.
TTACGAACAAGAGTCTTTTCGGACCACAACATGGAGACCAAAAAGAATCAGTGCTACCAAGTCGCAAATCCAAGCGGACTACACAAGGAAATATTTACGAACAATAGAACATGTACAACATAACATGAAAACAACATATAGAAGAGTACAGATACATATAGAGGAATAGTACAATAGGTTTGATTCCTTTATCACCTTGCACCAACAAAGTAACAAGGGTTGTATAAAAGAATCTAACAAACATTTAGCAAACACATTACGAGAGAAGCACAGTACAATAGGAAAACACACAAAAAAGCTACCATGAAGGACAAGCCAATCAAGTGCATCGCCTACTCTCCCCGTCTAGTTCTATATCATTTTGAGAAGGTTGGAAACTCGCAAGAGGGACTATATCCAATACAGTAGGAATAATAGCCAGTTCTAAACAAGGATCCTCTTGAGAATCATAATGTTTGATAATAGGTGTAATTGTCAATTGTGATGAAAGCATATTTGGTAAATCAATGTCAATGTCAATAATTTCATATTCATCATTAACATCATTAGTATCATTAAGAGTATCTTCTTCATCTAAATTAATCAAAATAGGATCTAAGATATGAATAGAATCATCATAATCATGCATCTTAACATTATTATTAGTATAAACTTCTTCTAACACATCATGCATAGGCCAATCAAAAGAAGGTAAAGAACTTTGAATAATAGAGGCATGGACCTTAGCTTGAGCTCAACGCTTCTTACGACGTTCATTACAAGATTGGTTACATTTTGTCTTGTTTGAAATATGTTGAGAACTAGGAGGGACAACAACTAGTTCCTTCACAGGTTCTATAGGAGGATCAGTAGAGTTCTTAGTAGGCTGAAAAGCAACACTAGGAGCTTAATTAATAGAACTAGAAGCCATGGATAAAGGAGGTATGGAAGGTGTAGGCAAAAGACCGCGGTTAAGATCCATCTAAGGTATGTTTAACTCAATAATCTTGCGATGCTTATAGGCTTAATATGATCAAAAAAGATTATCAGGTCGAGAAGGACATGAATTAGGTAATGAAGGCCAAAAGAAGTCAAGTGTAGCACAATCCCTGGACCTAGAAGGTTGATATAAACTATGATTAATCATCTTCACTTCTTCATCATGAATAAATTTAAGACACTTATGGATAGGAGAAGCAATGACATGCATGGCATACAACCAAGGCAAACCAGACTTAACTTGAAACTAATCAGAAGTAGGAACAACAACAAAGGTAGTATCCACAACTTTACCACAAAGTTCAACAAGTATGTCAATAGAACCAAATGGTGGATAAAGAAAACCATTACAAGTTTGAATCCACACATTCGATGTATCATAAGAATCACGTTGTAAGTTTTTCATAAAAAGATTTTCTTCAGTAATAACATTGACTAAGGATGTAGGATCAACAAGACAACCGCGTGTGGGTATCTTATAAATCCTAGCATAAATATAGAGGGGACCATCAGGAGCTTTAATAGTCTCAGAATCATCAAAGGTAATCAAGAGTTCCCAAGGTCTTTTATTCTTAGGTTATTTTCCAGGTTTAGGTTAGGTTGAGGTTTAGGCTTAGGTTGAGGTGGAATTTGAAGTTGAGATTGAAGCTTGGGTGGAGATGCAAATTGAGACAACACATCATGCTCCACATAGTTAACAATGTGATTAAGATCATCCATCTTTGAATCATAAACAATATCCATAGAAGATGACTGAACAATGGTATTAGTATCATGTGTAGGCAAAGGATTCATATGAATTTGGAGATTTTGATTAGGAGGAGAGACAAATTTGTTCCCACTACCATCAAAATTATCAACAGATAAGGCATTAGAATCAATTAAAAATTGAACCTTATGCTTTAAAGAATAACACTTCTCAGTATCATGGCCATTCTGATGATGGTATTGACAAAAAGATTTGGAATCAAAGGATTTAGATGCCACCATAGCAGATAAAAGAGGTTGAATAGGAGGTAAAGTAATCATATTAGTAGTCAACAATTTATTCATAATAGAATGCAAAGATTAAGAAAGAGGAGTAAACGTATAATTCAAACAAAAAGCGGTGGATGCAGAAGTAGCATTATTGGATGTAACAACAACTTGATCAGCGACTGCATTCACTTGTTTATTTATCTTGACTTAGTTGTTAGGTTTTTTAAACTTGTTTGAATTAGGAGCAACATCACTCTTATCAACTGGGAAAGGAGCCATTGGAGTGTTGCTCTCAAACTGACTCACTTGTAATTGATAATGATGAAGTGCTGCACAAAGTTGTTGAAAAGAGGTAAATTCCATAAGAAGAATCTTATCTCTAATATCATTGTGTAAATTTGAAATAAACATACGCTGAATATCAATATCAAGAATATGATAAGAAATCTGAGAATACAAATGCTTAAATCTACCAATAAATTTAGTCAATTTTTCTTTAGTATTATGTTTATAATGCATCAAATCAATTAAGGACACTTGCAAATGTATGTTATTTTGAAATTGTTGAATAAAGGTGTTAGCAATTTTTGGAAAAGAATCAATAGAATAAGGAGGCAAGGAACAATATCATTGCAAGGCCTTATCACAAAAATTTCTAGCAAACAACTTGGCTAAAATCCTATGGTCATGAGCATAGTTACTACAAAGGATTTGAAATGTTTTAACATGAGTAATAGGGTCTCCCTTACCATTTTAATTCTCAAGATGAGGCATATCGGCTTGTTGAGGAATAGGAGCATGAATAATGTCTAGGGATAAAGGACTTCCCATGTCACATGTAGGAATGGTAAACTTGGATTGAGTTAAAGACGCAAGTTGTTGTTGTAAAGAGGACACAGTTTGAGCCAAACTGATGATTGTTGAATCATTAGATGAAATAGGAGGTATAGGCACACTAGAAACACTAGGTAAAGTGTATGAAGCGGTGGGAATGGAAGACACAACTGGAGGAATACTTGGAACCATAGTTGGAAGAGGATTGGAATAAGTAAAAGGAACATTATGATAAGAAGGTTTTGAAGTAGGGAAGGACACAAGAGGAAAACTCATAGGAAGAGAGGGAACCGACGTAGTCACCAAAGGAGGAGTATAATTAGGAATGCTAAGTAAAGGAACAAAAGAAGGTTCCACACTAGTAATAGGAGAAGTGAATCCTAAATCTTGAGCTTCTTGAGCTAAAGGTTTAACATTTGAATGTACAAGATGAGTAATATCACGCAAGAGATTAACACCTTGATCACTATCACGAAGGACTTTCTTAAGAGAGTCTATAGCTTGAATAAAATCTTGGTTATCATTCTCTTGAGTAAGCTAATTTCCCATTTTATCAAGTTCAGTTGAAATTTTTTGGACTTGTTCAGGAGGAACTCTTAAAGCATCATCCTCATCATGAGATGAGTGAGAAGAGTTATGCTCCATAATATGATTAGAATCATGAATAATCAAATTGTCATCCAGAATCCTAAGAAAAGGAGAGGAAGACTCGGGATCAAAGGCACCCATAAGTCTACGACTTCGTCTAATCGAAATATTATAAGTAGGACTAGAGGTAGTAAAGCTCATATACCAATGAAAATGCAAATGAACTAAACTAAGCAAACACAAAGCATAAACACATAAATGTTCTTGTATTTTTACTTTATATGAAATGTATATGTAAGATCTAACACCATAAAAGAAAGAGTTGTCTATCGTGGGTTCACCAAAATGTAATGGATAAAAGGGGGGTTGTGACAAAATGTAAGATAAGAAAATAGATGTGATATGGTGTGTGTGAGTAGGTGTGTGGGAAAAGTAAGATCTTCTTCTTAACCTCAAATTCCCAAAGGAAAGATCCAAATTGATCACAAATGAATCAATCGATGAAGAATATGAAGAAAGGAGAAAACCCTATATTCTATTATAGAAAGGAAATACAGAAATATTAATTAAATTGAGGATAAATACCAACCTCAAAATATGACAAATTTGGAAAATGCTATTTTCTGGTGTTTGTACTCAGTTTCGGGAAATTTTGCAACTGAATCTAGGCTGGAAACATAGAAATAGAGAAAACCTAGAAACCTTCTATCTTTTT
>BSBK01004642.1:162500-240000 GCA_027943335.1 Chamaecyparis obtusa | reverse complement strand
GAGCATAGCTTGTTCCAACATAAGATAAGATGAGTGTTTAATACTATGCAGTATTTGTGAACTTACAATTTTATTATATCCATCTCTGAATTTATATTTCCCATTGTTGGAACCCCCCATATTATTTCATCTTGTCTATTCTTTAGAGTAAAGTGCGTTTCTTTTAATAATATCCAGAAAATTTGATTTTAGTTCATCTGTTAAAGGGGTATCTTCTAGTGTTTTCCATTGTCATCCTATGGAAGGGTTGTTGTCAATTTTTATGATATAATGACATTATTTGTGACCCCATCTTTGAGATAATACTTCCTTAATGTTAAGATCTAGATCTAGAATATCCAAGGGTCCATACACTACCCACGAGTCCTCCCAAAATAAAGTGTCTTCCTTATTTACAATATTCCATGCTAGTTTATTATTTATGATGTCTTTGTAGTCCATCATGAAGTTCCATATGCATGATCCTCTGATGTGATGTTTAGTTTTGAATATGTTGATAGGATCTTCTCCTATAACATACTTGTTTAATAGAACATAGGCCCATTTTCTAACAGGTTCCTCGAACATACTCCATACTAGTTTAGCCCCTATTGCTTTATTTTTCCATTGTATATTTTTTATTCCTAATACTCCTACCTTAATTGGTTTGCATAAATTTTCCCATTTGATCATTGCCATTTTTTTATTGGTTAAGGTGCCTTTCCAGAAGAAATTTCTAAGTTTGGTATCTAATCTTCTTTTAACGCTATCTTATATGGGTAAAACTGATGTTTGATAGATAGGGATAGCTAAAAGTATGGATTTTAGCATTGTTGTTCATCTAGCGTTGGATAGCCATCTCCCTTTCCAACTCTCCATTTTATTATGCATTTTAGAAGTATCATTATGGTTTTATTAGGATATGTTCAAGTATAAAAAGGTCTTAAAAAAGTCTGATAAAGCATCATAAAACTAACCCAAAATACTCAAAATGACACAGATTTCTAGACTTGTTAGAGGTAACCCAATCGAGGGGGTATTGAGAAAGGAAGGGCTTTAAGAGAGAGCACAGAGAAATTGAATTTTTTTGTTGTATGTTGTTGAAGTATTTGATGGAAATAAAATTTGTCTAATGTTGTAAACTATGTGTTATTAAAGCAATAGAGAGTATGTGTTTATGCATTTTATGTTATGAGACTTGGCTCTAAGGTTGCAAGTTAGACAGAGTCATACACACGCACACACACACACTCAAAAAGACAAGAATACAAAAAAGGAAATATAAAGAGAGATGTGAGATTTTTTTTTCTTTTATTTGAAAATATAGACTAATATATATTTCAAAGTTAAATAAGGATATACAAAGAAATGTAAGATATATATTCAATGGATATATGCTCTACAACTTGAAAAATATCAAAATGAGAAAAGCACAAAGAGTAATATGCTAAAAGTCTTCTCTTGGGTATTCTAAGCACATTGGTGAGCTTGTTGGATTGATTTGAGGCTCTTTGTAAAACTCGGCCTTCAAGAGCTCTTTCAACCTACAAGTTCAAAGCTCACAAAACACTCAAAGAAAACATATTAGTAATGACTCCTAAAGTGGGTCCTATTGGGCATGCAAAAATGTAGAATGTAAAAATGCTATAAAGAATAAGTATTAAGGAATTAACACCTATTCTAACATTATTGTTAACCTACTAAAGGTTAACAAAAAATTTTAGGGTTGGTTTCATGGAGTGGGAGCGAGAGGGAGGAGGAGAAAGAGCGGGAGAATTTTTTTTGAATTCGAAGCAAGACGAGAATCAGGAAGCTCCTGGTTTTGCTATGGATTTTGTGTCTGAATCTACAAATGCCATGGTTTTTGAGACTTCTTCAGCTGACAATGTTGAAAGGCCTTTGTCAAATAAGGGGTAAAGTGCTGGTGGGTCAAGTATGGCCCAGTCCAGCAAGGACAATGGTCCTATCTTGGGACTAGAGGTGGAAAAGGTTGATTCCTTTATGAAAGGTGAAGGGTCAACAAAATAAAAAGATGATTCCTCACATGGTGGGAACTTGAATCAAGGTAAGAGGAAATGGTCAGGCCTTTTTAGGGTCAAACCAACTAGAAAATATTATTTCCCTAAGGTTGGTATAGTTTCAGATCCATTAAAGGGTGAGATAGGTATAAATATTCCTGATCAAATCATAGACCACAATGTTTCTATTATGGCTTCCACATTGATAGGAAAGTTTACGGGTCCTAGACCAAATATTGATCTGGTGAGAGCCTTCACCTTCCAGAAGTGGAAACTTAAAGGATGGGTGGATGTTGTGGCTATGCCTAAAGGTTTTTTTTTCCTTTGTGTTCTCCAATGGAGAATATATTTCTAAAGTGTTGTGTGATGGCCCTTGGATGATGGGAAAATCCTCTTTAACATTGCAGAAATGGTCTACTAACTTGGACTATAATGAAAGTTTCCTTATCTCTGCACTAGTCTGGGTAAGACTGCTTGGTTTACCCTTTGGTGAACTACTAACGATAGATCTGATGACAGTGGCTCGATCCAGACAAGTGTTTGCTAGGATCTATGTTAATATCCAACAAGACACTAAACTACCCCAAGTTATAACCCTGAACTCTAAAGTTGGTAAGTGGAGACAAGAAATAGAATATGAATCAACTCCTTTTGTGTGCTTCACCTATAAAAAGGCTGGCCATTGGGATAAGCATTTCCCCCTAAAGCTTTCCATAGAAAAGAAAGATCAGGAGTCAAAGGTTTCCAAGAAATGGGAGTGGAGGAAAAAAAGAAGGAGAAACTCAAAAACCCCCTGCTGACTAGTTCCCTTGCTCTAACTCAGAGGAGAAGTTGGCCTCCCCTCAAAAGGAAATGAAAGGAACAGAAGAACAAAAGGAAACTTCTCCTCTTGATGAGAATAATAAAATGCAGGAATATTCTTGTTCATTCAACTCTTTTGAGGAGACCCTCGATATTTCAAATGATTTAAATCCCCAGCTGATCTCCAGGGTTGAAGATAGTCTAGATTCAACTAAGGGGAGGGACTCCCATTTTCAAGGGACTACTGAAGTCATGAAAGATTTAGATCAAATCAGTAGTGAAGCCTCAAATGCTAATCTTTTAGAGTCTGAATCAAGGCAAGACTAACTCAAAGGACATAATGATGACACTGAAACAGTGGAAGTAGAGCAAAATAAGAGCCCCTAGATACAAGTTAAGAAAAAATATCTAGCAAGAAAAGGAATTGGTCCCCAGCATAGAATGGAAAACTATAAAGACCAGAATCCTTTATCAGGAACAAATAGCTTAAGGGATTCAATAGGATGCTCGACATCTAAATAAGCAAAAAGGGGGGAAAAATCAAACAAGGAGTCTAGACAAGAGGATAACAACAAAAGGCAAATACTGGAACCCCCAAAAGATAAAGAGGAAGAGTCTCAGAAAAGGAATAGAGAGAGCTAGAAGCAAAACATAATATAGTGGATGGAAGACAGCTCACCATCGACCAGGTCTACTCCCCAAACCTTTTATGAAGATCTTATCTTGGAACATTAGAGGTCTTAATAGTCCTCACAAACAAGATGTTGTTAGGAACTTAGTTAGAGTTCTAACCCTGACATTTTGCTTATTCAAGAAACTAAAATGGTTAAAGAGAAGTTAATAAAAATTAATCTGTTAAAGAATGGTGAGAAGTTTGGTTGTGACTCGAAAGGATCCTTTGGTGGCTTGGCAATCTATTGGAACTCTAAGTGTTTTTATTGCAAAATGTTGAGAGAGGATAATAATTTCCTAGCTGTCAAAGTTTGTAGTATTAAGGATAATTTTTCATGGTCTCTGATTAATGTGTATGCCCCTAATACAAAATATGGTAGACTCAAACTTTGGAAAATGATTCATGACCTTAGGATTGATCATCCAAATGAGAACTAGATGATGATGGGAGATTTTAATACTCCTCTGAAAGAAGTTGAAAAAATAGGAGGAAACAATACTCAAGTGGAAAGTAGGGTTGACCTTATGGAATTTATTAGTAATGAAGGCTTGCTGGATGTTGATCTTGAAGGTATTGACTACACTTGGACTAACATGAGAGTGGGGGTTGAACTTATCTAGGTTAAGCTTGACAGGGTCCTCCTTTCTCATGATTGGTTTGCTAAGTTCTCTTGCTCCCTCTCTTCTCTCAACTGAATTGGCTCGGATCACTACCCCATTTCCTTTCTTGCTAACCCCTTTAGTGGGAAAGGAAACTCCCCTTTCAAAATTGAAAAAATGTGGTTGGCTCACCAAGATTTTGAAAATAGAATCAGGGAATGGTGGAATATTAAAGTGGAAGGAAAAGCAATGTACCAAGTGGATAAAAAAATGGCAAATGTTAAAACAAAAGTAAGACAATGGAATAAGGATGTCTTTGGTGATATATTCCAAACAAAAAGTAAGATTCAAATTGACTTAAAAGAGATTCAAGACAAGATTCAATGTACTGGTTTGACTGAAGAAAGTAGAAAAGAGGAAATTCAAGTTCTTGTTGACTATCACAATATCATAATGAAAGAGGAGACATACTGGAGACAGAGATCTAGATCCCTTTGGCTGAAAACGGGAGACAAGAATACCAGATTTTTTCACTTTACAACAATGAAGCATAAAGCTATGAACAAAATTAATTCTCTTGTTACTACCAGGGGTACTTTAGCTAAAGAGGAGGAAATAAGGAGAGAAATGATGGGCTATTTTGCTTCTCTACTTTCTAAAGAGCAAGATCTAAATCAAGAGAATCAAAATTCCCTGCTGAGTTCCATTCCCTCACTACTAGACTCTAAGGATAATGATTTTCTTAAATCTATTCCTAAGGATGAAGAAATTAAAAGGGCTATTCTCTCTTTTAAAGGAGAAAAATCCCCTGGTCCGAATGGTTTTCAAATGTTTTTCTTTCAATCTTTTTGGAGTATCATTGGGAAAGATGTTTGCGGTGCTGTGAAAGAATTCTTTGGTTCTAAATCAATTCTTAAAGAACTGAACTCTACTTTTATAGCTCTTATTCCGAAAATACTGGGAGCTAATGCTGCTAACTGCTTCAGGCCTATTAGTCTTTGTAACTCACTGTATAAGATTATGTTAAAGGTCCTCACCTCTAGGATTTTAAAGCTTCTCCCTCATCTCATCTTGCCTCAACAAAATGGTTTTGTCCCAGGGAGACAAATTCTAGATTCAATTATGGTGGTTCATGAAAATATCCATTCTTTGGAGAAATCAAGGAAACAGGGGTTCGTGATGAAGCTTGGTTTATCCAAAGCCTACGATAGAGTGGACTGGGAGATGCTATCCAAAATTCTTCAGGCTTTTGGCTTTGATCATGTAGTGGTCAAACTTATTATGCAATTGGTCACTACGGTTTCCTCTTCTGTGATTATGAATGATGGATCCTCTCCCTTCTTCAGACCTTCTAGGGGGTTGAGGCAAGGAGACCCTATCTCCCCTATCCTTTTCACCATCATGGCTGAAAGCCTTGGGAGATTCTTTAAAAACCAGGTTACTCAAGGGCAGATCTCTGCCTTGCAACCTTCTTCTATGGAGATTAAATATTCTCATGAGCAATTTGTTGACGACATGATTCTTATGGGGGAATCTATTGTCAAAGAGGTGAGGAATATGAAAAAGGCTCTCAATGTTTACTCTAACACTACTAGTCAACTTATAAACTGGGAGAAAAGTTTCTTGTATTTTTTTAACACACCTGAAGCTAGAATGAATAAAATCTCTTCCATTCTCGACAACAAGATAGGGAGGCTTCCTGCCCCTTACTTAGGCTTACCCTTGTGTTTGAAACTGGAGGCCAACTTCTGGAATGAAATTCTTGATAGATTCCACAAAAAGTTGGTGGGTTGGAAAGGGGTGATTCTTAGTCAAGCTGGAAAAGTCCAACTATTGAAGGCTACTCTTCAAAACCTTCCTGTTTATACTCTTAGTCTATTCAAGATCCCTTTGAAGTATATTGACCTTATTGAAAAAATTTAGAAAAGGTTCCTTTGGACTGGAGTTGAAGAGAAAAAAGAGACTTAGCTTGGTGGCATGGGAGAAGGTTTGTAACCTAAGAAGATGGGGGGGCTGGACATCAGAAACATATCGAATACAAATAAAGCCCTATTAGCTAAACAATGCTGGAGGATATTTGAAGATGAAAAAGAGTGGAATGCAATAATTAAAAACAAATACCATCTTACTTCTCTTGAAGGTATTTATTAATCTAAAAATGAAACCCAGGGATCATTTTCTTGGAACAACATAAGCAAGGGTAAGAACCTGATTAGTAAAGGGGCTAGATGGAAGCTGGGAAATGGCAAGAAGATACAATTCTAGAATGACAAATGGCTTTTGGATAAGCCTCTTGTAGAGAATGAGTGGAATTTTGTGATCCAGGATTGTAAAGAAACCATGGGGGAATATGTGAGTGACTACTAGACTAATGATGAATGGATTGACTTGGGGTTGAGGGACATCAGATTTAAAGAAGTGAATAAACAACTTAACAACTGGTTTATTAGAGAGAATGAGACTGATGAACTGATTTGGGGCTCTTCAATCTCTGGCAAGTTCTCGATTGCCTCTGCCTCGGCTCTTCTCATTCCTCTTGAGGGTCAACCTTTCTACGCTCAGGTATGGAATAAAGATATAATCCCTAAAATTAACATGTTTTTTTGGTTGCTTATTTAGAATAAAATCATCACTATGGACAACCTCATGAGAAGAGGGTTCCAAATGCCTAATAGATGTATTATGTTTTGTGAAGAAGCTGAGACTTGTAATCACCTAATGATCCATTTCTCCTTTTCTAGAGAGGTCTGGGACTCTATCATGAATTATCTGAACTTGAATTGGGTTAAACCTCAAAACGTTCAGGACTTTATTTAGCAATGGCAGAGCCCTTTTCATGACAAAAATGCTAAAGATCTCTAGAAACTTGTTTTCCCTCACTTCACTTGGCAAATATGGAAGGAGAGGAATAACAAAATCTTTAGAGATAAAAAAGCTACCCCCCTTTTGGTTGCTAACTCTGTTTCTAGAAGTCTTATGGAGAACTACATAAGTATTGATAAGAAGGACACCGACTCTTGGAATCGTAATCCTAAGAAGGATTGTACCATTTCTTGGGAGAACCTGAAGAGCATAATGGATCCAAATCCTAGAGATAATGTTATGTGGTATGCTCCTCCTTTGAGATGGTCAAAAGGGAACTTTGATGGTTCTGCTAGAGGAAACCCTGGAAGGGCTAGAGGGGGAGGCATCATAAGAGACTGGGCTAGTGATTGTCTTGGTGCTATTGATGTTTCGTTGTGGATTCAAACTAACCAAGTGGCTGAGGCTGAGGCAGTGCTCAATGTGGTGAAGTTGGCTAAAGATATGGGTTGTTCAAAATTATGGCTCGAAGGTGATTCCCTCAACATAATAAATTGTATCAAAGGGATTTCTGCAAGCTCCTAGACTATAACTCATATAATAAACAAAATTAAAATGATTATCAGCTCATTCGAGGAATGCCACATCTCCCATATTTATCGTGAAGGTAATAAACCGGCGGACAGGTTGGCAAATGAAGGTACTCAGAGTGACATCATTAAAATTTGGAGAGGGGAAGCAAATCTAAACGTCGAGATCATAAGTCTAATCACTTATGATAAAATTAATTACAATGAAGGGAGAATCACTTAATATCATGATGACAAGGACAAAAATATTTTTGAGGAGGGCTGCATGTAAGGCGGAGTATGGGATCATTATTTCGGTGTTAATGATTTACAGATTCTAGATTATTTTAAGTAATTAGAAAAATAAGAGTAAGCAAAGCAGTGAGATGAAGATTACTGGTAAGAAGCCGAACTAGAAAAGAAATAGAAAGAAAAATATGGGAGGAGGTTTGAGGAGAGAGGAGCCCTTCGACTGTGAGAAATGGAGACAAGAGAGGAAAGTCTGGAAGAAGCTGAGAAAAGGAGGGGTCAGTCAGTACATGGAAAAGCTTCACGACTATGATAAATAGGTAACTTCCTTGTTTGCTGAGGGCTGGGTTAGAGGAAAAGTCCATATATGGGGCAAATCTTTCCCCCTTACTCTTTCCCTTATGGCCGAAATCACTGGCTTACCCTTGGAGGGAAATTATTTCCATAGAGGCAACCATAAGTTAGGTACTGAAGCTTTTAATCTCTTCCTGAAAACTGCTGATGAAAAAGGTCTCATGACTAAAGAAAGAGGGGATTATGTGGATATTACTAAGATTAAGGATTTTTGGGGTAAAATAATGAAGGTTATGATTAAGTACTTTATGCTTGATGGGCACTACTCCAAAATCTACAACCTGCATTTTGTTCTGCCAAATCACTTCAGGCAAAATAAGAGGATTTCTTTTCCATACTTTCTTTTGAGTTCTCTGAACAATAGTATAACAGAGCATAGGAAGAAAGTGAGAAATCCTGTGTTGCATGAGGGTTTGATCCTCTTCATCACTGACTATGCAAGGGATAATATCCTAGACCCAATTCCTAAAAGGGTCACTCGCAAAAGAAAGGAAACCAAAGAAGTTGATAGAAAGGCTGAATCCAACAAAAAGAGGAAGAAAAACAAGAAAAAAATATCTGATAGTAGTGATGAAGATGGAAATAAAAGTGATAAGGAGAAAAAAATGGTCAGCGGAGATGACGCTAATAAAAATAGCCCTCTTTCTTAGGGTAAGGGAAGTGCTAAGGAAGAAAATGTGGAGGTGGATTCTGGTAATGAGGAGAGAGCCTAGGAAAAAGAGGATAGGAATCTTGAAGAGAAAGAGAAGGAAGAGGACATGAACGACATTATGGAAGAGGAAAAGGAAGAAGAAGGAGGAAAAGAAGAGGAGAACCAAGAGGAAGAAGAAGAAGAGGAAGGAGCTGAAGAGGAGGAAGAGGATGCCCAAGAGTCCCCTGCTGAAGATGATAAGGAAGCCGCTCAAGATTTCCCTTCGGAAGAAGAAAGAGCTGAAGGTAATATTGATTTTGACGTTGATAAGAACCCATCTAGAAAAGAGGATGGTAAACACCAAAATGAGGACACTTTGGGCCTTCTGGTGGGTCAGGCTAAAGAGGAAAAGGAGATCGATCAGAACCCCCCTGTTGTTGATGAAAAAGAGGAACATATTGAAACTGATGTCGGTATGGACCAGGCTTTTATTAAGGAGGGAAACAGTCAAAAGGAGGACACCTTAGGACTCCTGATGGGTACTTCTAATCTAGAAGAGGCCAACACAGTTGATGGTTAGGGCTCTACTCTGGATTGGATTAAGCGGGAGATGTAGGAGATGAAGAACCACCTTCAGGCCATGGAAAAAACTATGACTACCCTGACTACTAAGCTGGAGAATAAGGTTCTGGATAAGGTAAAGAATAAATATTGGAATGAGGATATTGCTGCTGAAGTCAACAAGATCACCAACACCAAGGTTAACGACATCAAGGCTAAGAACAACAACAACGAGAACATGATAACTGAGGTCATGATTCACAATAAAGAAGGTCTTAGTGCTGCTATCATGAACCTGAATAAGCTACACAACTATCTGGAGAAAAGCGAGCTAGAAAAAATGACCATAACAATTGATGTTGATGCTGGGAATGTTGGTCCTGGAATGAGAACTAGAGGGTGCACTTAGAGGAAGATCCCTGAGAAGCCTAAGGAACTGAAGGACCTGAAAGATGCTATCCGAAGATGGAGGACCTGAAGATGAAGGCGGAGAAAATGATAAAAAACAAATAGTCTCATTTGGTTGGCAGCTGGGTGTTGCTGGTAGTTTTGCTAGAAACTATTTTTCTTTTCTTTTGTTGTCATTTCTAAGGATGTGTCGGGTCCTGCTTTTGTCTTTCCAGCAGTTGTTTCTTTTTGTTTGACTTTAATGCTATATCTTTATGCTCTAATGTAAATGGTTTCAGGTTCCATTCAAAACCTATTTTTACCTTAATCAAAAACATTATCACATATACCTCAAATATGAAAGATATAGAGAAAGCATGCATACAAATGAATAGAATAAAGATGAGAAACAAAGCTATTCTATTCAAAACAACACATGCAAACCTCACAAAATGATAAGTGTAGATATTGTTGTTGTTGAGGGTATGTGGTTACTCACATTCTTGCATCATAACAATGTATGAGAGATCCCTTGTGGAAATGAGGAGATGACTCTCATTTTATAGATTTTTAAGAGTAATGGATAGCTAGGATTCAAAAGTTGGATGAAGGGCTAGGATTGCACATGATCAATGAGGTGGATGCTAAGTGGAGACCAAGTGGATTAGGGTTTGACCATTCAAAATGGATGAGTTTCTCAGACATGTGTGTGAGAAACCTTGAGGAGTGGGACAATAAATGCCAAGTGGGGGAAACGTGTAAGAGTTGAAAGGCCCAAGGTTGTTCACATATGTGTGAGAAAATTTGGAATAAGAGAGAAGGGGTGTGATTCCCAAGAAATAGCACACATGTGTGAGCAAATCTCAAGGAGAAAGTGGGAGATAAATGTGTAAGACTTGAGTGGCTCAAGATAAGTAGACACGTGGGGAGTGGAATATGATGGGACAAGATTTGACTTGGGTTTCCTAATTCATTTGATTGGGATTGTGCAAATGATTAGGAAGTGATTAGGTGGGAGAATACGATTAATTAGTGGGCAAGTGGGTTGATTTGAGTTGGAAGGATGGGTTAGGTTAGGGAAGTGAGGTTAGGCTTAGGTAAAGTCAGAAGCCATGTGCTCAAATAGAATTAAATACATTATTTAATTCTAAGTAGGAGGAAATGGATTAAGTAAACAAAGTCATTTAATTTAATGAAGGGTTAATATGCAAGTGGGATGAGGGGAAATAGGTTAGGTTAGTTTAATTAATTCAGAATTAATTAAACTCTAGAGAAATGAGATGGGGTAGGATTAAATAAATGTAAATTTATTTAATCAAGAGTAAGGGGCAAAGGGGATTATTAATTAAATAAATGTAAATTTATTTAATTAAAGGTAGAATAAAGGATTATTAAATAAATAATAAATATCTATTTAATTGGGTAGGATAAGGGTAATTGTGTTTATAGTTTGGATAAATTTAGGTGTCTACAACAATAAGATAATTTTTTCAAGCTTTTCTAGAACATTAAATCCAAATTAGCTGATTGGTTAGATAGGGGAGTAAGAAGAATATTTTGAATTGGAGGAAATCAAAGATCCACAAAGGGTTAATTTAGACCAAACAAAACTTAAGTGGCATGTTGTATTATAGTGGAAAGAGTTGCAGGAGAGAGTAATGAATTTGGAGACCTTAGGATAACTAGATGGAATCAAATGGTGACCAAGTTGAAGAGACAATTTATTCTCGGAGACTACAAAATGGAGTTATACAAGAAGTTGCAAAATTTAAGGTAGAAAGATATTAGTGTAACAGAATACATGAAAGATTTATACAAGCTGGCTTTTCGATTAGGAAGGAAGGAGATTGATAGGGAAAATGTCACCAAGTATGTGAATGGCTTAAGATTCAATATTCAAGACAAAATGAGTATTTTTCAAATCAGCATCGTGGAGGAAGCATATTAATCTGCAATAAAGGCCAAGGAAAAGTTAATGAAAAGAGAAATAAAAAATCCAAAAAATGTGGAAGACATGTAGCAAAAAAGGGACAAGTGAACAACAACAAGGGAAATCATATTGAAGAAGAACTCGAGCCCAAATAGAGTAAGGAAACATGCCGAGGTACAAAGAAGAAATAAATAATAGAGAGATGACACAATAGTAGTAGTAGAGGGCTCCAAGGTAAATGTTATTAGTATGGAGAAGCTAGTCATAATGCTAATGAATGCACTTAAATACAATAAGGTATCCAGAAGAGCGCAATAAGAAACCACTTGGAGCAATAGGATGAAGAAACTGATGCATCCCCAAAAGATGAAGACCTCAAAGAAGGTGAATCTATCATTATGTTGAGAGGGTTGGTGAATCCCAAGATAGATAAGGAGGAGCCATTTCAAAGGAGTCTAGTTTGAACCATGTCCAAGGTTGGAGTTAAGTATTGCAAACTGATAGTGGATAGTGGTGGTTGAGATAATTTAGTTTTAGAGGATATGGTAGAGAATCTAGGGTTTAAAAGGGGTAAGAACCATAGTCCATACAAAGTTTCTTGGTTACAACAAGGACATGAGATGATGGTGAGTGGAAATATTTGGTTAATCTTTAGATTGGTTCTTATAAAGATGAGGTGTTGTGCGTTGTGTTGTCTATGAGTACTTGTCATGTGTTGTTAGGTAGGCCATGATAATTTGATAGGAAGACTATTAATTATGGTTGTAAGAATGTGTATACCATCCAAAAAGATGGTAAAAAAAATACGTTGAATCCTATAAGGGAGAATTAAATTCTATAGTTAATAGTAGTGTTGAAAAGAAACAAATAGAGGAAGAAGAGTAGCCTAATTTTCCAACATTCAAAGGGAAAGGACGTGTTTGATTATAATTTTTTATAATAGTGTAGTAAAGAAAAGGAGAATACTAGTCTAAAATAATGTAATGGTGAGAGAGGTGGATTGCATGTTGAAGTTGATGAAGAATAAAAGAGTAGAAGAGAGAAGGCTCCAATAGACAAGGAGGAAAAGTGGATAAAAATATACATGGGATTAACATCCTATGCATCTCCCAATGTTTGTGAGTCCCCAAATCAAGGAACATTTCACTTACCCAATGTGTCTAAAGTAGGAGGACTTGGATGTATTTGTAATCAACACCACTAAAAATAATTTGTTTCTAGTTTATTTACCGCAATTTTGGTTTTGATTTTATTTCATTTGGCATCTCTCCTTTAATGCCTAAGCCTCTTAAATATCTCATGGTCATGGTAGCTAAGGCTAAAATGTTTTCACCAAAACATCTCTAATTAATGTTGTCTCGTGACTTTTTCAAGTAGATACAAATTGGCTGGTGCAAAGCCAATTCATATAAACTTTGTCAACATCCTCAACCTACATTTAATAGAACTTCTGGATAAGGACATGGACATCCATCAAAGTTCAATTTTTTTCCCTGATATTGTAGCTGCAAATTGCCTTGTAAGGCATGTATGCAATTTGAAAGAATACATAAGAACATGAATTGTTTGATAAATGCCTCCTGAATCAAAACAATTGCAAGATTTACACAAATAGATGTTTTTGAAAAAAAGAACTTTAGACTTTCAAGTAATGAAATTAGCAATCTTCAACCTTGTCAACATCCCCATGAGATGAAGTTTGTTGGATGCAAACCAAATTTAAATTTTGAGTTTAATCAATTCCACTTCCAAGCTGGAAAATGATCCTACAAATTGTTCATTGGATAGATATTGAATTGGCATGCAATGAAAATTTTGTAAACTACTTTTAGAATTATAAGACAACTGAATACGAAAGGTCAAGGACGTCCAAAAATTAGAAAACAAAGATATAAAGAGTGTTGCACATATTAGAAGAGGGGGAAGCAATTGTGGATAGTAGCAACCTAGTAGAGGGGGCTCAAGAAAGGAAGGGTGTTAAGAGAGTGCACATAGAAAGCTAATTTTTGTTGTTGTATGTTGTTGAGTATTTGATGGGAATAAAAATTGTAAACTATGTGTTATTAAAGAAACATAGAGTCTATGTTTATGCATTATATGTTATGAGATTTGGCTTTAAGGTTGCAAGACAAAGGAAGTCTTTCTTTTGCATCAATTACTTCATAAATTGGGGAAACAAACACAAAGAGAGGTAGTTGAATTTATTTATTTATTTTTATTTAGATTGTTCATGTTATTTCTACACACATTTAAGACTAAAAATTCAATAGGGAAAGCACAATGGTATCTCCTTTCATAGGTAGGCTTTGAGGCTTCATAGACATAGAAAATCAAATAAGCATCTTGTTAATAGGCCAAGATTATAAAATAACAAAAATCAAACAATAATAGAAACAACAAAAAATATGAAGAAGACAATCAAGACACACAATTGAAATCAAATTGAGATCATCGAAGTCGCTCTCCTAAATCTTTTACTTCTCTATATCTCACTAAGAGTTATACATCCACGTGGCTTGGAATTAGGGAAGATTGATCACCGAAGTCGCTCTCCTAAATCTTTTACTTCTCTATATCTCACTAAGAGTTATACATCCACATGGCTTGGAATTAGGGAAGATTGGATATATGTTGTCCCAGGTGAGATAAGGTGACTCAACTAGTGCAAGGAGTACCCAACATAGAACAAATTTATGAACAAGCAACTATATCACAACAAATTCAAGAGAAAAACAACAAGAGTCACATAAGAGAGATAAACTAACCATCTAGCAAGAATTGATAGAATTGGAGGAATGTTGTCTCAAAACCTTTTGTGAGATAGGAGTTGAACTTGATCCAAGCTAGCAATAGACTTCACCATAGGAGAATAATTATAACTGTATCTCTCTACATGCTCACCCAATAACACCCTCATGTCAATACCACAATACCATACTCCAACATTCTCAACCAAAACTAAATGAACACAATGAACAATCAACAAACGAACATTTTTCCCACTATCAAGATGCTCCTTCTTGGTGAAGAGGACATTACTATAAACGCTTGTCCATTTCATTAGCTCTTGTCTTGTGAATAGAAGTAGTTTGCCACCACACTAGATGCACATTTGCAACACATGTGATTTGTCATATGTGACTTGTACATAATAAACAACAACTAGGTTTAATGATCATACATTGAACTTAGATTTATAGCGTTTATTAATAATTAAATAAGATTTACCATTTTTAATTACAAATAATATTTTATTACATACTATATTATTGATTAATGATTTAAAAAAAATATAAAATAAGATTTATATATATGAAAAACTTGATCTAAAACTTTTTTTTTTAACTATAGGAATTTAATATAGCACCCCTTATAAAGTGCAACACATTTGCTAAACTTTTTAATGTGATCGATGACGCTAGCACAATATGTCCTTTGGTTTCACGAAGATTGGAGGAAGACTGAACCTCGTAACCTCATGCTTTACCACAAAAGAACTCTCCTTCATCAAACCATACCTCCAACCCAACTTGATTAAAAACCTTCAACCTAAATAAACAAATAATATTTTTTTTCTCATCCAAACCCTAGGCTAACCTTCTTTTTTTTCTCTATAATCTACCTTTCATTGTAAATATGCAATGTTGTAATGCTAGCAAACATTTAGACATTGAAGTTACTTAGCACAATCCTCCTTAATTAAAATGTTTTCGATTCCTTGATAGAAATGTTTTTAGTGTGATGCTCCAAGTTCGTTCCCCTAATATTGGTGCACACAAGTTTTGTTAATAGGTATTTGAGTGACAACCAACGAGTTCCCCGGTGTAGTCTTAAAACACACAGTTTCCTCAAAATTCTTACAAGAGAGCTGGCATCCAAACCAAAACCACGTGTCGCCCATGAAATCTTCATCATTGAATTTAAATTGCAGACGTAATTAGCCGCTTTAAAGATTTCATCGGAAAATCCATTCACAAAATGTGTTCTTGATTTTTAACTGCAAAATCGAAGAACAAATTGAAGGCATTCAATCTGGCGGTAGCGAATTGGAAGAGGTTATTCGGTGCAGGGGGAAGAAATTTAAGCTCCAATCCATACACAATTTTGCCCAAGAGGTCGCGGTTTTGGATGGCATGGAATTTCTTCAAATATTGTTCAAGCCTTCGCATATTAGGATCTCTGATGATCTTGCTTGTGGCCGCCATTATCGGCGTCACTTACTATGCAGTAATTATTACAACTTATGGCCCTCAATTATTTCACGGAGGTTTTGAAGCGATAGTAGCATTTCTCATTTTCGTTGTTTTCCATTTATTGGTAAGTAAAGTCTTTGTCTTTAAATTCAGAATACAAGTTAGTGCCGATTTTATGGTTTTATATGTCACTGGATCTGAAATATTAACTTCTGGTCGGTAACGTAAAATTAATGTCCCTTCCCATGAATAATCATCCATTTGAACGAGTTAAGCTTCTCTGCTCACAATTTTAGGGTAAATTACTGGATGATCCGAAGTTGGCTACGTGAATAAAACCTAGGAATTCGGATTATAATAAATTTTCTCTTCCGTACTTTATAGTGGATATAATTGATGCATTCTTTTTACAAGTAAGGCTTCTCTGGCGTTAAATAGTTCGTGTTTGTAGATAACAAATGTACATACACAATCTAAAGTTTTGAGATGAACTCAAATTATGTTTATGTGAACGCCAATCTACACTAGAACAGGAAATTGGTGGGTTGGGCGAGTCACTTGCAATTCTTTAAATTGTATGTGAAAGCTTTGGGATAAAACATTTAGAGACTTTTACGGTCACTTGGGTTTGTAAAGTTACTGTAACCTTTCTCAAGCAGATATTTTAAGCATTCTTGGTTTAAAATACTCGTCTATTCTTCTGTGGTCATGTGTTGAAGATTATTACGAGCTTCAGCAGATTCCCAGTGTGATTCTTATTATTGTTGTTAGAGTTGCTTAAAACTAAAACTATTTCAGTGTGGGGGATTAGTGATGACCTTTTCAAAGAAGAAATCATTTGCGTAGTTGAATGAATGAATTTTAATGACATCCACGAGACCAACAGTCTAAGGGACCCAGTATCAAATCCTTGGCCAACTTCATGCTCTTCTCGATATCAGCTCTCCGGTTATGAATCTTTATAAAAAAACCAGCTGTTTTGTGAAGCTTTGCCTATTCAAAAAGTTGGTTTAGACAGCCCTCCTTCAACCTGTTCTCATACTGACCACAGATATCTTGGTAAGCAGCACACTCAAAAATGAGGTGCCATTCAGTTTCAACTACTCCTTTGTTGCAGAAAATACATGTTCTTTCTTCCCAAATCTCTTTGGGAACCGTCCATTTATGTGCCTTGCACCATAAATGATGAGACCTGGTTCTTAGTTGCACCACTACAATCTAGACTTACCCTTAATTGCCACTTGTAAGTAGTCTTTTTTGTGAAGATCCCAATGGGATTGAACTCTTTCACATAATGGGTTTTTTCCCGCCCCATTTGCTTTGTCCACATGGCAACCCTCAATTTTTCTAACACAAGTCTTTTCATCTCTTCATTAGTGTTGGGACACTTTCGCTAGTCAATGCCCCATTTACTCAATCATTCCTTGTTTTGTTTCATCTATGTCTTCTTTCTATGGACTAGCCTCTTCTTGACAGTCAACTTGGGCCAGTGGTATGTTACAAGTAGCGGTTGCCGTTGCACCAAAAGATTGACTTGTTAATGCCCGATACAACCACTAGACTTATAGAAGACACGGGAGGTGGTTAAGCATGTCGCGAATCCCAAGGGGAGTGCTGATCATTATGCCAACAATCTCCTCCTCAGCGCTACCAGAGGGGATTCGAACTTGTGACCAAGCTCTGATACCACTTGTTACAAGTAGTGGTTGCCATTGCACCAAAAGATCGACCTGTTAATGCTCGATACCACCACTAGACTTATAGAAGACACAGGAGGCAGTTAAGCCATGTCGTGAATCCTGAGGGGAGTGCTAATCATTATGCCAACAGGGTATTTATCCATATTTTCAACCTTATTTAGGTAGCTTAACAAAAGGATAACTGCTGAAGCTTCCATCGAAAATGTACCTACTTCAACCAAGAGAATCTCATAGGGAACCATTGATTTGACTTTAAGGCTGCTAGTGATAAGATGTTTTTGTATTCTTTCAATTTGTTTGCACTTGTGGTTTGAAAGGCTGTTCTCCCAAATCTTGCAACCATAGAGCACAACTGACATAACCAACAAACCAAAAAGAGTTTTTTTCTAAGTTACCGGTTCGGGTTCGGGGAAGGGTTCAGGTACGAGAATTCGGTTCGTGGATTCGTGATTTTTTTTTTTCCATTATGATTCGTATGGGTTTGTGTGTGTATATATATATATATGTATTATATATACAAAAAAATAAGAGAAATATACATAATTGTAAAACTAAATCATTTCATAGTATGAATCTATGATGCTTGATCATTGATCAATGCAAAATGTCAAAGATAAACATTAAAAATTTAAATACTTGATCAAAGAGAATGGTAAGTCACATGTGCCAGAGAAACCCGCACACTCAATAGCAAATGCTAGTGAAAGATAAATGATAGCTCCATTTGATCAAATACTATCCTCCAGCTTGAAAAAAATTGTCGGCTACTCTTGGTCAAACAGTCCATGCACATGCAACATCGAAAGGGAGAAAAGCCAGTCAAAACGCACAGACTGGACAATCAAAGCATTGATGTCCAACAAGCCAAAAGTCAAAGCAATTTATGGCGATCAAATATGGTGATCAATTAGCAGATCAAAAAATCAGCCAATGATGTGAAAGGTTGAGTAGATCTAATAGAGACAAGTGTCTAAGATAGAAAACTTGCCAACAAAGACCTTGCATGCTATTTATTAAGAGTTGCAGATAAATAATTTAATAGTAATATGCAGCATTGTGGATCTGGATGGACCCACAGGTCTGAACGCAGATCCTGCCCGGATCCAGTGTGGACTGGTCCACGAATCCGGACCCAGACCCGGTTCAAGGGTCCAGGGTCCGAATCTGGTAATGTAGGTTTTTTTTTGTTTTCCAATCCCATAGCTCTGCTTGTCTACACTTGTTTTGCAGCAGGAAAGAAGCTTTATAACCCCCTTTTATCCGTTTAGTTCAACAAGTCTCCCAACTGAGCTTGTTATGAAAATCAATCCCCACATGTACTTGTATTCCTCCACAATCTCTAACAAAATTTTGTCAAAGATGAAGTTAACTTGCTGCTTCGTTCTCTTTAGAGAGAAAATTATGATTTTAGTCTAGCTAGTGTTCACCTGCATCTCAACCTCCTGACAAAAACTCTCTAAGGCTTTCAAGTGTTCTCTCAAATCATGGGTCGTTTGTGCAATTAAAATGAGATCATTTGCATAAAGGAGGAGCTTCACCACATACCTAGCGAGCTGGACACCCTCTCTTGTAGTTTTTGTTTAACTCTCTTAGTCTTTTGAAGTGTTCTCTCAAATCATGGGCTGTTTGTGCAATTAAAATGAGATCTTCCGCATAAAGGAGCAGCTTCACCACATACCCAGCAAGATGGACACCCTCCCCCGTAGTTTGATGGCGGCTACTTGGGTATTTGACTAATTCAAGGAAGTTCTTACCTTGTGTGATGTCCCCAACTCAAGCTATGAGGTTTAATAGTGCACTGTCCTTTCCTTCAATTACCCAAGAGGAAGAGGATGTAGAACATTATTGGCAAGTGTGGAGTTTTGGGCTTGTATTCTGTCCTTCTATTAAGTTGTGGGCACACCTTTTATGCAACTTAAGTGATTTTAAGTTGTGGGCACATCTTTTTATGCAACTTAAGTGTCTCTTAGCTTAAAGATTTAATCTGCCTCCTTTAACATGAACTTTGAGTGATTTAATAAACATGTGATAAAAAGGCCAAGGGGTCATGTGTTTTCAAGTAGCCTATTGGCTCATTTTTTAGGGTTTTAATGTGGAACATGAATTGAGTTGCTAGTGCGTCGAGGGCTAAGGTTGAATCATCTCTTTGAGAGATACTATATAACATTCTAGGGTTCTTTTAGGGATCATTATGTTAGCAATCTTTTGTCCATCATTGTTGCAATGTTTGTCTTAAGGTTTGAAACCCTTGAGTATCCTTGGTTTTGGAGATACCTATGGGCTCACCCTAGTCAGAAGGGTATGTTTTGGTAGAAGAGTTTTGGTCTGTGATGTCCTAGCACATCATTTTCAGAGCTGCTATTTATTATCAGGTTTAGAGACCATTTTCTGAAGGTGAAGTTCAAGCATTAGGTCTAGATTTGGGTTAACCTCAGCAAGGTATCTTCATATTACTAAGCTTCATTGAAGATAGCAACAACAAGGATAAGTGGAAACAGGTTGAACAGACTTAGTTCTGATTTTCTGGGTGTATTGGCAAGGATAGCCAGGGTTTGAAGACATTTCTGAGGTATATGTTTTTAAATCTGCATATTGTTAGTTATCTTTGTCTCAGAATAATATCAGCAAGTCAATGTGAGTATTTTTTGAATTTTTTGGGCATATTCAAATGATTTTATGTACTTCTATATTCAGAAATACTCGGAAATTTATTTATACTAGCAGAAAAATTTGTTCAGAAATCTGATTGTAAATTTGAGTTTGTTGAATAATTTCTTATATGCAAATAAAATGTCAGAATTTCTATGCCCTATTTTTGGAGATATGGTTAATTTTCTATTAACCCTATTTGGGGATATTGCAATGGTATCAAAGCTGCAAGAATTGGTAGCCTGTTTGTGTTGGTCATATGTGTGGAAAGGGTGGTCATAACTTGGAAAGATAGAATGGAATAATGGCTGACAGTGATCTACCTTTGTCCACAAGCAAAGAGGAGCCAAAAGAAACTTTGCAGAAATGCCAAGACAGTTATACCAATCTTAATTTGAGCCAGATGGCTCATAACACGACAAATGGAAGAAATCTGGTGCATATGGAGAGAGGAAAGTAGCAAAACTGCAAAAAAAGATGAACATTCTATTGGCAAACCTTTGGGTTCATCACAATCCAGACCTTTAATGCCTACTACTTTTATACAAGAGGATGAGCCTACACAAGAGGAACCCATGGAGGACAATGATGATGCTGAAATTTTGGCTAAGTATCAAGCTTTGGGGGTAGAGTTTCAATCAACTATCTCTTTTAGAGACAACTTGAGGGTCACCAACCACACAAAGCTAAAGCAGAAACAATGAAATCAAGGGAAGCAAAATTATGGGTGACAAGAAGTTTGGGGCTTTATCCTTATTGAGTTTTGATGGATCATCTAAGGGTACAACTAGAGCTTGGATTTAGAAATTGAATACCTACATTGCCCTGAATTAGATGAAGGGGATTGAGGCTATCAAATTTGCTACTCTTCACCTTGAAGGAGCTGCTTGTCATGCCCCCGTTGTAAACCCTAAAGATAATGTCTCCTTTGAGAAATAGTATTTAATAACGAATAATAAAAAAATTAAAAGAAATAAAAGATAATTATGTAAATTCTAATATTCTTATTATTAATAATATAACATTATAATAATATCAATTGTATCAAATTCTTTATAGTAAAATCAATTCTTAATATAATGTTAATTATATATAATAAACAATTATCTAAATAATAAATAATATTAATCAAATAATTAATCAAGATTAATAATATTACTTATATCTGCACAATAAATATCCATTAAAGTAAATATATTACTTTATTAATAAATATAAAATAAATTACAAAAAAATCTTTATAAATATCTACCCCATAATCAGCGATATGTTAAACTAAACTTGGTATTGACTGGTCATGATTTTGTAATACCCAGGGACATGTCCATTCGGTGGACGAGATATTAAAGTGTATTGGTATCTTACAAGGAGGCATCGGTGGATGAAGAAAAGCAAAAAAAACAGGAATGGAAGGGATTTGCCAGATCAGATCACTAGCATACATAAGGAAACTCAGACTATACGGCAGATTCAGAATTTCTGGCTGCTGTATAGCATAGGACATGGTGCTTGTGTTTATATATATATGATTATGTTAATAAAGAAGAATACAGAGGTGTAAATAATTACTTGTAGGAAACTATGGACAGACATATATATAACAGGGGAATACATACTATTAAAAGGACATTTCAGATATGTATACAGAAAATAGAGACTTTACAAAAATGATCGATAATATATTCAAAGATATATATACTTAGAGGGTTTATATATATAAGTCAGAATTATATATGTAGTATATCTGAATTATATATTAATAAAGATATATA
Source organism: Chamaecyparis obtusa (assembly GCA_027943335.1). Taxonomy (NCBI): domain Eukaryota; kingdom Viridiplantae; phylum Streptophyta; class Pinopsida; order Cupressales; family Cupressaceae; genus Chamaecyparis; species Chamaecyparis obtusa. The sequence continues at coordinate 218,133 of BSBK01004642.1, read as the reverse complement.
AAAGATATAATGATATCAATATATAAAGATATCTGTATATATAAATATATAAAGATATATAAAAGATATTTGTATACATAAATACATAAAGATATCAAAAGATATATAAAGATACATACAAATATTTCCACCAGGTACGCTACTCCTCGAAGTTGAGTCTAAGATACATATGATTAAATCAGTCAATTAATAACAAAGTATATATATATACTCTGATTTCTTGTCACTGGTCGGATTGGAAGGAGAGGATACGGGTGACTTCAAGGAGAGCTGGTGTAAATCCCGCCAATAGCTTCTGTCCCAAAATAGGGTGGGGGTCAGCGTCCCAATAGTTTGGGCTTGGACCTGTAAACCTTGAGAGAGCCTATTGGGAATGGTTTCTAAGCGCCTCGATCACATCCTATAGTCGTCCTATCCAATTCGACAGGGTAATAAGTTAAGACATGGGACCATCAATATAGTCATAAGAGTGAACATAAATTCTATTTAAATTGTATTTTCATTTAATTAAGATGAAATACTAAATAGATCTATATGAATGATAAGTATGATAAATAGACTAGAGAGATCCAAAGTTACAGACTAACAAGGATCTGTACAATCTTAGGACATGCAATGTAGAATTTGAGTTAGATATGTAATAATTATGTCTAAACCTAACAAGGGACATTACATTGCTCATGAGTGGTGATATCATGGTTTAGTGACATAGGGTCAAGGTGCAATAAATTCTTATGATCAATTTCGCACTACATTGATAGAGCAGTTTGATTGCAAGGAGTCAAAGACACACTCTAGAGAGTTGTCTCAGTTAAGATAGGTTGTGGCACTTGATGCACACATTTCAGAGTTTCAATGGTTTTTGATGTGATGGAGAAGAGGTTGAACTTCTTGGTTCATAGAAGATTTGTTAGAACCTCTCAGGGTTTGGGTTAAAGATTTTGATTCTCCATCCTTGCAAGATACTATTAAATGTGTAGGGAATATGGAGCTATCTATGCCATAGGCTAGGTTTACTAGCAAGTTTCCACAAAGATTCTTATTGCAGAGTTTACTATAGAGGAAGGACAAGAAACCAAGATATACTAGACCAATGAGTGGGATGTCTAGGCCAGTTGGTAGTGCACCTCGTGATTCGAGGGACGATTTGAGACAATAGAGGCTTTTCTTTGACTGTTGTGAGCCTTGGACACCTGGACTAGAAGTGAGGGCAAGGTCCACTGGATTGAGATCTTCAAGGAACCTAGTGATGATGAGTTGGAGGAGATGGATTCTTGATTGACAACATGAGTGATGGATGGGGAGATAGGCAGAAATGAGCACCACGATGATTCAACACAGATGGAGGATGCGTTTGCAACCATCACTACTAATTATAAAGCCTGTAAGGGTTTTATGTAGCGATAACAAGTTATGCTTATCGATAGTGGGGCTACCCAACGTCATTGATGCATCCAATGTGAAGTAGGGCTTGCAAGTTGAGGAGCGTGATGGTTTTTGTGTGTGGACAACAAATGGTATGTTGCATTGTGTTAATCACGCGCTACTATTGAGTATGACTTTCTGTAATTACTCCCTTATTGATGACTTTTATGTGATCAAGATTGATGAGACCAATGTTGTGTTGGGTGTTCATTGGTTGCAGACTATAAGTCCATATTTCACAAACCTTAAAACTATGAAATTGAGTTTCACATCAGATGGTTGGAAGGTGTTATTACGAGGCTTATCTTTAGATGCTCCTAGAGTCATTTCAGCTAAGAGGATGGAGAGAGTTTTGGCATTCAGAGGCAGAGTGGGAAGTGTAGTGTTTCATTTTAGTTAAGTCTACCAATATAGGACAATGTGGAGATCATGTTGACATACAACGCTTGTTGGACAAGCATAGTGTGGTGTTTTTAGAGCTACTATGTGGTCTACCTCCAGATCATGGTTTCAAGCATGTTATTGAGCTTGTGTATAGCAAGCTAGTTGTTATGAATCCATATTGTCATCCTAAGCGATTCAAAGATGAGAAAGAGAAGACTATTCGGGAGTTGTAGGTTGTAGGATATATGCAACCTAGTTCTAGTCCCTTCACTTCTTTTGTTGTCTTGATGAAGAAAGATGGTTCTATGAGGATGTGCGTTGATTATGCACTAAAGAAGATCATCAAGATCAAGTATCCCATTTTGCATATTGATGAGTTGTTGGATGATCTACATGGAGTGGTCTATTTCTCTAAAATACATCTTCATTCAAAATACCATCAGGTTAGGGTTTGAGAGTAGGATGTGCCCAAAACTACTTTCAAGTGCCACTATGGACATTTTGAGTATTTGGTGTTGCCATTTGGGTTATCAAATGCTCCAACTACTTTTTAGTCTTGTATGAACCATGCATTCAACAAGCAGTTATGGAAATTTGTGTAGGTTTTCTTTGTTGACATCTTAGTGTACAATAGGACATGGGAGGAGCATATTTGGCACCTTGATGAGGTGCTAGTATCTTAGTGACTAATTCCCTTTTTGTGAAAACCTTTAAGTGTGAGTTCAGTATGATTGAGATCTTATATTTAGGATGTCATTTGGGAAGGTGGAGTGAAGGCACAAAGGGAGAAGATTCAAGCTATACTTAATTCCACCACCAAAGATTATGTCCAACTTGAGGGGCTTCATTAGTCTATCCACATACTATAGATGGTTTGTTAGGGGTTTTCTTCATTAAATGTTCCTTTGACAGATTTGAACAATGAGGATGCCTTTGTTCGTATGGATGAGACTCAATAGATCATGGATCATCTTAAGTAGGTAATGAATACTTGTCTAGTTTTGGCTTTAATGGATTTCTCTAATCCCTTTGTGCTTAAATGTGATGCATTCGATATTGGTATTGGGGCTGTTTAATATTAATATATGATCATCTAAGTATTAGTGAGTGAGTGAGTGTGTGTGCATGTGTAATTTTTGATGATCTTGTTTGTACTTATTGCACATCCAAGTTCTTCTTTATTGCATCACTTTGTGGTTTACTACATACAGGAAAGGATAAAACCTTGAACTTTGCTCTATGTTTTTTTGTTAACATGAGGCTTATTAGGAAATGTGTAGATTTGAAAATACTTGGGGGATAAATTCAAGTTCAAATATATCCCAAACACATTAGATATGACCTTTCTCAAGTGAGAGACACCAATTTATTGATACGATCATGCCTTGGGTAGTTTGGAGGAGAGTCACTTCCAAGTTCCAACAGTTGGAGATGAATCATACAGAAAGGATGACAAGATAAAATGAAAGAACAGATTTGCCTATTCTAGGAGAGGTTGAATAACCAAGAGCCATGCCTAAGAGGGATTGAAACAAAACAAACTTCTTATGCTTCAAGAAGGGAGAGCAATACCTTTTTGGATGTATTTGTATGAAATCCTTGATAAAGAGAATACATGATAATAATGAATGAAGTAAATTATTATGATTGGAATAGTATTCGGATGGGTGAGCTCTAGGGAATTCTAGGCACTTCACTTCTATGAGCATCACCTAGATGCAGTGAGAATGGTCTTGAGAGATTGGTTTTTTTGAGCTATAACTCACGAGATATTTGGGGATGAAGTTTGACTTGAAACTATGCAGTTGAATCCCATTAAACCACGGATAATTTAATAAGTTGTGAAACCACCATTTATATGAAAATGAATTTACTAGGTTTCCATAATGAATGTTTCATAAGGCACAACACTTGTTGAAAACTTGAATATTTTTCATGCAGGGTAGCAATCTAAGCCATTACTAATGAAATTTGTGATGATGAAGATTGACTCGAAACTATGCATTTGAATCTCAATAAACCATCATATAAATTGATACATTGTGAAGCCACCATTTATATGAAGATGAATGAGCTTGGATTTCTATAATGAATGGTTCATTAGGCACAACACTTATTATTTTTTTGTCATTTGGTGTGGAGGTGACTCTATGGTTAAGCATGCTTAAGTTGTAGTTGTATTGGGATGTATGATCTCTTAGGAAGCCTCTATCCTTCACCATTGGAAGCATTACCTAGATACAATGAGTGCTCAATGGACCATTCATGGTCACGAGAGATTGGATCTTGTGAGCCATTGTTCATGAATTATGGGTAGATGAAGATTGACTTGAAACTATTGAGTTGAATCCCAATAAATCATCATATTGCAAAAGCACCATGCATATGAAAATTAATGAGCTATGGAGCTCTATAATGAATGGTTCTTAAGGCACATCACTTGCATGTTTTGCAAATAGGGTAGCAAACTAAGTTGGCTTGATTGTGGGGGAAACTCCACGATTAAGGGTGCTTAAGCCTAAGTAATATTGGTATGGGTAACCTCTTGGGAAGTGCTGTTGCTTCACCAAAATTAGCATCATCCATATGCATGAGTGCTGAGAGGACCATTTGTGATCATGAAAGATCAATTCTTGTTACATACTACTCATGAAATCTGTGTTGATGAAGATTGACTTGAAAGTGTTTAGTTGAATCCCAATAAATAATCACATAATTTGACACCTCAAAAACACCACTTATATGAATTTGAATGAGCTAGGGAGCTCTATAATGAGTGGTTCATAAGGCACAACACTTGTTGAAGGTTTTGCAAATGGGGTGGGAAGCTAATTGGGCTTGATTGCTAGGGAAACGCCATGGGTTAAGTGCACTTGACTTGAGGTAGTATTATGATAGATGACCTCCCAAGCAATCTTAGTGCTTGAGTGCTAGTAACTGTTCATGGTCATGAGAGGTGGGTTCTTGTGAATCATTACTCATGAAATATGGGATTTACCTTGGAGTTTTTACCCAATTTAATCTTGAAAAATCATCGGATAAAGGGATGATATTCTTTTAGCTTGAATTTTTTTGCATGTTGAGTTTTTTTTTTTGATCAATAAAAGGCTAGAACCAATATTTAGGTTAATATATAAAAGTCTGAGATAAACATAGACCAAGAAAACATAGATAAAATATTTAGTAGTTTGTGGAGATTAACTCCCAAAACCTAAAAAGTATGTAAAATCTTATCTAAAATCAACCTTAAAACTATTTTCGAATAGTATCAAAATTTATCAAAAAATAGAAACGGAGGTGAAACTATCCTACCTTGGGTTTGTTGGTTCCCAAAACCACATATTAGAATCCTACGAGTCTTGCCAACTCGATGCTGGGATGTCCAATTGGTTATGGCCAATGTAACAAGATCAATATATCTGACCTCCTGCTCTTTTGGCTTTGCAAGGTCAAGGCGGGTATACCTGATCCTGGACAAAACACTTAGGTCCAAGATGCTTATAGCGAATCAATTTGAAAGTGAATGCAATGAAATCTTCCTAAATGGCAAGAAATATAGAAGACGTTCAAATTGCACAACAATATGGATATCTCCGAAATGTTGCCAATTCTGCAATTCCGAAGATTACTTTTAAAAAATAAATGCTTCAAACTTGTGGATTCTGAATTAAAAACAAAGACAAAAGACTATATAAATGCAAGAGTAATTAAAATAAAGAATAAGTATAAATTATGAATATATCAATATCTTCAAAGGAATGATATGAAATGATTGCCAGCATATAAATTATGAATCATGAGCAATGTATAGACCAGTGCCAAAAATTGAAGGGCAAATAGAGTCAGTATTATAAGTTTATTACATACAACCTTATAAAGTTTTAAGTATTTCAACTATAAATGGTTTAATAATTCAGATGTAACAGATCAAACATATATGCAATTTTTATGTTAGTCTAGATTGCGCTTTAACTCCTAAGATGTGGAGACAAACTAGACATAGATATGGAAACACTGGACTATTTCACAGTATCTATGATGATCAAATATAAATTGCTATGCAAGATCCTATTCACTATTCTGATAATTTAAACTATTTATAGAACTCAGAAATAATTATAAAGGACGAAAACTATATAATACTATTTAACTCCAAAACCTTTCAATAATAAACAAAATAGATAAGCTTACTGATTATGCCAAGAATAAAATTGTAATGAAGACAATCGCTATTGATGATCTATTCACTGCAATTCATTCCACAATCGCATGTAAAGATTTACTTAGTAATTCACCATTCACGGGCTTTGTTCAATATCTCATATATTCCAAATGAAGATGTTTTTTATTTACAATTATAGTATTCACCAGTCAAGAGAATACTATTGTCATCGTTCTCTTTTCTCAGATTTTGCACCTTGTATTTATATGAAAAGGAGGAGTCACGCGGTTATATTTTAAAAGATACACCGCTTCATAAAATATGCTTATATATTTGTTTTTATTAATAATCATAGTTAAAAAACACCCAGGCTTCTCTTACGGGTACGGTTGTGAGTGACAAGTGGAGACTCCAACCTATGAACCGACGTGTCTTTCCATGGATGAAACTTATCGCCACCATTACGTGGCCCATGACTCATACTAATTAGTATGTGTATCTTATATTTGCCATCCTTGACAGGCACGAGAACTTCCTTCACAGCCTCCGCTCTGGTCAAACGCTGCCACTTCTGCAATCTTCGCGTGAATTAGAGGTCTTCAAAAATCCGTCCATACTATGTCTCTTGCGCTTCATGTCATATGACCATATCATGCTCGTAGTCTCCTCTTTTCAGATTCACATGGGTTTCTCCTCCAACACGCACGCTTATTAGTTTGTGAACATCAATAAACACTGGCTTCCATCGCATGATCCATATTTCTGCGCCAAAAAACAAAGTATTAATCGGATATAAACTATCGAAGAGTGACCAAAGTCATAAATATATTCCTCCTTCTTAGACAGCTCCATACTGCGCGAAAGACAAAGATTCAATCGTTAAGTGTAATGATCTCTTTACATTCATCTGCTGAGTAGTATTAGATATCTCATGTATATGTAACAAGTATTGTTATATATGTCTGAGCACATAATTTTAAATTTGCAAAGATCCTTCGTCATTCCTTACTCATCTTATGATTCCAATAATAATAGAAAATGCTTCCCTCGAATGCAAATGTTATAAACTTTTGATTCTGCCGCTCCTTTGTATGCAGGTTATTATACAACATTAGACATAAAAATTTCAACGTTATGGAAGCAGATGGCATTTGATGGCATTTGATTGCAACGTCTGAGGAGGATATATTCCAAGACACTTTTAAACCAAAACTTTTGATTGATCTAGATGCTCAAGATAGTGCTCAGGATTGATACTGTCCAATATATATAATCCTTATCAATAGAAAATCTTGTACAATTAGCAGAAAATCTGTGAAGGAATAGGACGTATCATAAAATAGTTAAACCATAAAAAGTTATCATCTATTATAGTATGGAAATTTACTCAATATGAAAGTCTAGTTCTTAAGGAAGAATGATTAATAAATAAAATAAAAACAAGACCAACAGTAGAATAGGGATAAGTAAAATGGTAATCAAATGGATGCCCTGATTTTATAAAATCAGGGCTCCATCAGGGTTTTCATCTTTTTTTTTCTTCAAATGCTCCTGCTGCTCCTAGCCCCTTGTGGACTGCCGTCTGGCTCTTCCTTGACCCCTCCTTCCTTCTGATGCATCCGCTGTCCTCAGCATGTGGACTGTCAACATGTTCCTTCTGGCCTATATGACTGCACGTTCTTGTGGAGTCCTCATGACTACCTGTTCTGCACTCCAATCAAGGTCCCATGGCTTTATATCTTGCGGTGGAGGTCCTTGTGAGTCAAAATTTGTACCAAGCCTGCTACCATATTCCTCATCCTCTGCTTTCCTTCGTTCTCCATACCAAATTTTGGATTTTGAGAAAATCTCTCATCCACGAAGCTTATATAATTTCATAAAAAAATTGATCCTTTCTTTGATGAGCAACCTCCTGTATCTGAAAACCCTTGGCTCTTCAATTTCTAGAATCGGATATCGTCTCAAGGGATGTCTGTTGATCATAGCCACACCATAATCTATGGGTCTTGGAATGGTGAGATTGTCGTCTATGTTTCTCAACACCACTGGTAAATCTATAAGAAATTCATTGGGGAAAACTTTCCTGCAGATTCTTTCTGCAACCCTTTTGGTTATGCCCACATGTAGTAACATTTCCAGAAAAACTGCAATGATATCCATATTAACTATATACCCCTGGGAAGCTCAAATGAAATCATTGCCCAAGATCCCCAACACCACCTTTACTACCATGATATGCGGGTCCGGAAGTATCTCTTGCATTCTTTGATCCGTCACCATTCCTAGGAAAGCAACCTGTCTTTTCGGGCTTGCCACTCTTAGAAAAACAGGATGGGAGAATCCATTTTTCTCACTCTTCTTTTCTGCTCCTATCACTTCTGCTAACTTTTTGCTTCCGTGAAGAAAAAAAGAAAGTCTCAACTGATAATTTAAACCAGCTCCAAATATTTTGATAAACACGAAAGAAAAAATCTTCCGAGTGATTCATATTTATTACAAATCCTTCATGACTGACAATTCCTCTGTCAACCTACTTTAATTATTTCTATGGTCATTTCCCATTAACAAAGAAGCTACAATCTCTAATTTATTGTCTTTCTCTAGATTTTTGTTTGTTTTTTGTCACAAGTTTTAACATGATTAATCGTTTCCTAACTAAAATAGTAGCATTTACCAAAGCTTATTGATTTGTCTCCCGTACTCTTCTGCCACCCACTTCCTTCGTCCTTTGTATTCGCGCCGCTTCTCAAGGCTTATAACAAATTGGCGTCATCCATAAATGTTAAATCTTTGCTCAATCTTTTCTGTTAATTATGTTAAATTTTGATCAAGAATGTATAGCTTTTAAATTTTTCTTATATTAACTCAATGTGTGATATATATAATCACAATATCTATATATATATTACAGATATATTAATAAATATATCTAATTATATTGTATTAATATTCTGCATATATATCTAATTGTATTATATTAATATTCTACAGATGTGGAGACTTGTATATTCTTCGTACTTGGTGCTGTATATACACTTATTAATTTCCTTGACTGTATTTCATTGACTGCTCAAACGAAGGTAGTAACTTTCTTTGCAGTCACACTTAATCTGAATGTATTGCCCACTGTAATAATGAATGTATTGCAATGATCAGTATATATATAATTCTGAGGAGGTAGGTCTCCGTAGAGACATGTCTCATAGTTTACGTAGGGGCGTGTCTCTACGTGAGACCTGTCCCATGTAACTAATACTCAAACCACGAGTTTGCTGTGTTACCGATTCACAGTCCACGCCGACTCATTACCGTGAGCAATGTTAGTGCCAGGTCAATACTTGTTATCGGCTGTAGTATGATATCGATTGGTATGAAGTCAATACACATTATTGACTATAATATGATCAACACAATAATCATTATCGATTCATATCGATATTCATATTATAATTATACTAACCTATGTGAATCGTATAATACTGATTTCATTTATTTAGTTTAAGTCAATATCAAACGGTATGAGATCAACGATATAATATATACATTGTATGTGTATATTGATATATATAATAATATCGTTATTATTATATATATCAATATGCATATATAATGTAAGATAATATTATCTCATATTGTTAAATATAACCAATACAAAATGGTATTAGTAATGTTTGAACATTAATGATGTCTATTTATTCTAATATTATAAGTATGTATATTAATATAATAATAATGTCCATCATTATATATATTAATATATTGCATATAATATTATGATCATTTTATCCGATCGAAGCTATAAACATCAACACTCCCTCTTAGCTAGGGAAGATAAAATACAACTCACAATAAGTTCATAAATTGTGAGGGTTAGTTCCTAGGTGGATTGCCTCTATCGGCGATTCTATCCACAGTTCCCAGGTGGATTGCCTCCATCGGCGATTCGATCCACAGGCTCCTGTGTGGATTGCCTCCATCGGCGATTCTATCCACAAGCTCTCATGTGAATTGCCTTCATCGGCGATTCTATTCACAAACGCAGAGCCTCAGTGTGGATTGCCTCCATCGGCAATTCTATCCACAAGTAAGATATGTTTAATTTTCACAAACATATCTATCATAATAGAAAAGTTATTGCAAGATCGTCACCTTCCAATAACTTTAACAAATACAAGTGATAATCATTTGGAAGTCGTCACTTCCTTATGATTTACACAGGGCCCATATAATTATTAAATAACATTAACATAATAATCAATAATCATTACAAGTTTACCTTAGAAGTGTTCTTATCTTTTATCAGTGAACTCCCTCTCAATCATAAGGTATCTTGAATTCCATTTAGAATAAACATTTCTCTGAACATACATTTGAATTATTTACTTCAGCAAGGGAAGCTTGCATTCTAAGTCTGTCAGGACACTTTCTTGCGCTATGACCATATTTGTCACATCTAAAACATTGCATTGAAGAGAGGTCTCTTGGTTTCTTGAACGACTGTTGATCATATGACTTCTTTCCCTTTTTCCTTTTATCATTTTCATTAGGTTTAAGAGGATTCTCTATTATTGTCTTCAAGTCATTCTTCCTTAATACCAACATCATTCGAAGTTTCCATGATTCAAAATCAGAGGCACCTTCAAGTCTGTCCTCTAGTCTCATTCCATTTGCCATTCTGAGATTTCCAAAAATCTGATCTTGATCTTCCTTCAATCTAATCGGAACTTCCTTCAAGCGGTTAGGCTTCAACGAAGGAACCTTGCTCTGATACCATGTTAAATTTTGATCAAGAATGTATAGCTTTTAAATTTTTCTTATATTAACTCAATATGTGTGATATATATAATCACAATATCTATATATATATTACAGATATATTAATAAATATATCTAATTATATTGTATTAATATTCTGCATATATATCTAATTGTATTATATTAATATTCTACAGATGTGAAGGAGACTTGTATATTCTTCGTACTTGGTGCTGTATATACATTTATTAATTTCCTTGACTGTATTTCATTGACTGCTCAAACGAAGGTAGTAACTTTCTTTGCAGTCACACTTAATCTGAATGTATTGCCTACTGTAATAATGAATGTATTGCAATGATCAGTATATATATAATTCTGAGGAGGTAGGTCTCCGTAGAGACATGTCTCATAGTTTACGTAGGGGCGTGTCTCTACGTGAGACCTGTCCCATGTAACTAATACTCAAACCACGAATTTGCTGTGTTACTGGTTCACAGTCCACGCCGACTCATTATCGTGAGCAATGTTAGTGCAAGGTCAATACATGTTATCGACTGTAGTATGATATCGATTGGTATGAAGTCAATACACATTATTGACTATAATATGATCAACAAAATAATCATTATCGATTCATATCGATATTCATATTATAATTATACTAACCTATGTGAATCGTATAATATTGATTTCATTTATTTAGTTTAAGTCAATATCAAACGGTATGAGATCAACGATATAATATATACATTGTATGTGTATATTGATATATATAATAATATCATTATTATTATATATATCAATATGCATATATAATGTAAGATAATATTATTTCATATTGTTAAATATAACCAATACAAAATGGTATTAGTAATGTTTGAACATTAATGATGTCTATTTATTCTAATATTATAAGTATGTATATTAATATAATAATAATGTCCATCATTATATATATTAATATATTGCATATAATATTATGATCATTTTATCTGATTGAAGCTATAAACATCAACAAATTATAGTAGCTTCGATCAGATAGAGGATAAAATTAATATAATATATAATTATATTAATAATAATAATAATAATAAATATATCAATATAATAATATTTGATATATTATTATTAATATTAATATAATATATAACTATTGATTATATCAGATATAATAATATATATAGATAAAATAATAATAATAATATCAATATTATTATATTGATATCATTATTAATATTAATATCTATTATATCAAATGTTACCTATTAATATTAACATCTGTTATATCGAATGTTATCTATTAATATCTATTATATCGAATAGTATTAATGGATCAAATATTATCGAAGGTTATGTTTACTGATAACACCGAAAGTGTTACGCAGGCGCTGAGGGGTCACATCTCATAGACGTGATTGGTATGAAAGACATGACTTTCTTACGTTCTCTCCTGCATATAAATAATAAGTTATCACATTCGATGAACAACATATAGAAATCGAAAATACTAGGTTCATCACAGCATATTAAATAAAAACTTGTTTTCTCAGTTTATCTAATATTTAATAACTCAGAATTAATATATGAGATTTTCTGCAGATTGAATTTAATAATAAATTCTGGTTGTATTTACATGGTATCAGAGCCAAGTTAGGAAGGGTCCTAGCAACTGAATTTGAGAAATTCAAATTTAATCCAAAGAACATTACATTTCCTTATGGCTACTGTAATCCGATTTGAAGACAGACTAGAAGGAGGAAATAATTTCTCATCATGGAAATTCAGAATTATGATGATATTAAAAGAAAACAAAGTTGAGTCATTTGTGAAAGAGAATAAACCAGAACCTGAGAATGACCCGGAGAAAACAGCATGGACTGAAGGAAATAAAAAAGCCATGAAACTCATAGTTGATGGAGTTAGAGATCATATCGTACAAATGTTGACAAAATATGAAACTGCATATCATATGTTTAAAGCAGTTGAAAGTACGTATGAAATAAATAACTCCAGCAGAACCTTGGCCCTTAAGAGAGAAATCAATCATATAAGTATGAACAAAGGAGAATCTATCAATGCATATTTTATGAGGATATCAACTCTAAGGGATCAATTATCAACTCTTGGATATGAGATTGAAAGTAAGGAGCTAACACTTATCGCCCTAGATGGCTTGCCAAACTCCTGGGAAACTTTTGTTCAAGGCATTAGTGCAAGGTCTAAATTCCCAAAATTTGACCAATTAAGATTTGACTGTCTTCAAGAAGAATCGAGACAAACAAAGAAAGGATTCAATCAAAAGAACATAGATGAAGATCTTCATGTCTTGAATGCAAACTCCCACAAGAAAGGAAAGAAAAAGGTCTTTCAAAAGAGAAAAAGCCATCCTGAGAAAGGTTCTTCCAAGAAAGATTATTCTAACATCCAATGTTTTAGATGCGACAAATATGGGCACTATGCAGTCAGATGTTCTTACAGAACCAAGCAACAAGCATCATATGCCAAAGTAAGAAAGTCCAAAGGGAAGCATGAACCTGAGAAATATGTATTCTACTTTGCACTTTCTCATTAAGTATCAACTAAATCAAACTCATGGGTCATAGATAGTGGTTCATCAAGGCACATCACAGGATTCAAAGAACTCCTAGACTCCATGGTAGAAGAAACAGATGAAGAAGTAACAATTGGAGATGATTCTGCACATCCAGTCAAAGTTGTTGGGATCTGCACTATCAAATTAAGATTTGACATTTCAATTCAACTCACCGGAGTACTATTTGTCCCTGGCATAAAAAGAAACTTGGTCTCCATATCCGCACTTGAAGATAATGGATATAGAGTAACCTTCATGGATAGTAAAGTGTTAGCATGGCCAAAAAATTCTACCATCAAGAAAGCTAAAACTATAGGACATAGACAAGGTTATTTGTACGAGTTATGTATTAAACCAAATCTAGCACTAATCCATGAAGTTGCAAGTTGCAGACTCTAATGAAATATGGCATAGAAGATTACGACATCTCAATTTCCGTGCCCTATCTTCTATGGAAAAGTTAGTCACAGGTGTACCTAAACTTAAACAATATAATTTAGGGGTGTGCCTTTGGTAAAAATACTAAGGGGTCTTTTCAAAATAGTACTAGCAAAACAAACAATGTCTTAGAGTTAGTCCACTTAGACTTATGTGGACCTATGTCTGTACCTTCTCTAGGAGGGTTTCTATACTATATAATCTTTATTGATGATTTCTCCAGGAAAACATGGATCTACTTTCTTAAATGTAAAGAATCACAAGAGATTCTTAAAAGATTCAAAGAATTCAAATCCCTTACAAAAAATTCTTCTGGGAGAAAAATAAAAACCCTAAGGATAGATAATGGAAAAGAATACACATCAGACATCTTTAAAGAATTTTGTATAAGTGTTGGGATTAAGAGGGAGTTCACTGTTCCTTACAACCCTCAACAAAACGGTGTTGCTGAAAGGAAAAACTGAACAATTGTAGAAGCTGCCAAGGCCATGCTACTTGATCAAAATATAGAAACTTCAGTTTGGGTTGAAGCCTCTAGTACTGCAGTCTACATTCAGAATAGATGTCCTCACTCCCATATTGATGACAAAACTCCCGAAGAAGCCTTCACAGGTATAAAACCCGACATTAGTCACTTTAGGATATTTGGGTGTCCTGTCTACATTCATGTACCCAAAGAGAAAAGGACTAAATTAGAACCTTCTGGGAGAAAAGGCATTTTCGTAGGCTACAGTGAAACTTCAAAGGCCTATAGAATATACGTGCCTGGTCAGAGATAGATTGAACTAAGCAGAGATGTGATTTTTGAGGAAGATATAGCTTTTAAAAGGGCTAGAAATTCCATTGAGTTTGAAATTCAAACTTCCCACATGGATCTAGAAGAGGATCCCAACCCTGAGATTCAAAGGGAGTGTCATGAGGAAGATAGAAATGAAGAACAAATCACGTCTTTGGAGAACCCTAAAAGAAGACCACTTTGGGCTACCAAAACAATGGAAGAAGCAAAGACTTATGCAGCTCCATCAGGGACTTTTAGAGAAAGTAAAAGACCTAAGAGATTCTCTAGCTATGTGGCCTTAATGAGTGAACTCATAAAATTTGAACCTACCAATGTTACTCAAGCTCTTCAACACCAAGTATGGAAGGATGCCATGACAGAGGAATATCAATCCATTCTGAAGAATGATGTATGGGAGATAGTACCTAGACCAAAAGAGAAGTTAGTTGTTTCTTCTAAATGGCTCTTCAAAATCAAGCATGCTGCAGATGGAAGTATAGAGAAATATAAAGCAAGATTCGTAGCTAGAGGTTTTTCATAGAAAGAGGGAATCGACTATGAGGAAACATTTGCACCAGTTGCACGATACACCTCAGTGAGAGCAGTCCTTGCCATTGCAGCAGCCAAAGGATGGAAAGTTCATCAGATGGATGTAAAAACTGCCTTCTTAAATAGAACCATTGAAGAAGAAGCCTACTTAGAACAACTTGAAGGATTTGAAATTCACAATGCAAAATCACATGTGTGTAAATTAGAGAAAGCTCTATATGGACTTAAACAGGCTCCTAGGGCCTAGTATGAAAGGATTGACAAATACCTAATGGGATTAGGTTTCTCTAAAAATAATGCAGATCCAAATCTCTACTTCAAACAAAGCAAAGGTGATATATTAATATTAATATTATATGTTGATGATCTATTGATTATAGGAGAAGATCACCTCATTGAACAATGTAAGAAAGATCTGGCTTCAGAATTTGAGATGAAAGACCTAGGTCTCCTTCACTATTTCCTTGGACTTGAAGTCTGGCAGAAATCAGATAGTATTGTCCTAAACCAAGGGAAGTACACTATTGATATATTAAAGAGATTTGGTATGATGAACTGCAGACCTATGTCAACTCCCATGGAAACAAACCTTCATAAACTAAAGGAAGCAGCAATAGATTCTCCATTAGCAGATCCCTCTCTCTACAGACAGATAATTGGATCCTTGATGTATGCGGTTAATACCAGACTTGACATCTGCTATGCTGTAAATGCCTTGAGTCAGTTTATGTGTGAGCCCAAGGAGATACATCTTGTGGCTGCAAAGCATATATTAAGATATCTTCAAGGTACTATTATTTATGGTCTAAAGTATGAGAAGGTTGACTTGGATCTTCATGGATTCACAGATTCAGATTGGGCTGGAAGTGTAACTGACCGAAAGAGCACCTTCGGATGTTGTTTCAGCTTAGGATCAGCTATGATATCGTGGATTAGCAGAAAACAGTCCTCAGTAGCTCAGAGTTCTACAGAAGCCGAATATATTGCAGCATCCATGGCTGCTAGAGAAGCAGTTTGGCTCAGGAAACTACTTGTGGGATTATTCAGTAAACCTTTGAATCCAACTATCATCCACTGTGACAACCAAAGTTGTATCAAGCTGTCAGTGAATCTTGTATTTCATGATAGATCTAAGCATATTGAAATTCCTTATCACTATGTGAGAGATATGGTGGAAAGGAACGCAATCCAGTTGGAGTATATCAGTACAGGAGATCAAACAGAAGACATCCTCACCAAACCCCTTCTCAAAGTGAAAGTTGATCACTTCAGAAAGAAGCTTGGTATGATTGAAATGTAAATTTTTGATTTGTACTAATATATTAAAGATGTTTAATGTGTAAACTTCTTTTGTCATATGTGTGACTCTATGACTTTATGGGCCTACCATTCCTGTGTATGTTTCTAGAAGGTGACGACTTTTTGGACAACTAACACTTGTATTTTTAAAAATTGTAAGGTGACGATCTTATAATGTTCAGTAAGACTAATATCATGTGACTTGATAGCAACAGTTATGGTAGACATTATGCGACGTAATGTCAGTGCACATACCATAACTAGGATATATAAGGAGAATGTAATGTTCTCGAGCATAGTATATCCTTAGTATCACGAGATAGGTGATACTATTTATCACGAGATAGGTGATAATCTATATCACGAGGTATGTGATATATATCACGAGATATGTGATAACCCATATCACGAGGTATGTGATGTGATACTATTTATCACAAGATAGGTGATAATCTATATCACGAGGTATGTGATATATGTGATAACTCATATCACGAGGTATGTGATATGTAATTCTATTTATCACGAGATATGTGATTGTATTTATCACGAGATATGTGATACTACTTATCATGAGGCATGTGATAAGATATGTGCTATCATTTATCACGAGGTATGTGATAAAACATGTAATATGTGATATATGTTATTATGTCTATCCTCCCGAGCTAAGAGGGAGTGTTAATTATAGTAGCTTCGATTAGATAGAGGATAAAATTAATATAATATATAATTATATTGAATAGTGGTAATTTGGAATCACCACTATTTGTGTATGTGTGTGGGGAAAATGTAAGATTCACTCCTAAATCCAAATTCCCAAAGGAGAGATCCAATTTGATCAACCAAGAGGTTAATACACAATCGAATCAATCTATGAAGAATATGAAAGAGAGAGAGAAACTCTATACTTCCCTATAGTTGGATTAAGCTTGAAATCTAAAATAATTGAAGTGCAAATACTAACCTTGAATTAGGGCAGATCTGGAAAATGCTGAATTCTGGCTTCTGTATGAACTTTCTGAAAATTCTGCCACCTATTTCGGACTGGAAATGTCAAGGCGGACAAAACCCAGAAATTTTTTCTCCAAATTCACACAGGTCGAATTTGACCTTTTAAAAGGTCAAAGACCACATTATTTATTTGAAGTCCGATTCCGATTCTGTTCGCAGATCTTGAAAGATTGCCAAAAAGGGTATCCAAATTCGCTCTCAGATCCGAGATTCCACACTTGTGCCTGCAAGAAAAATGGTTTTGTTGTTTGTTTGGGGGGTTTGCCTTCGTCAAACCCCGGTTTGGAATCAACCTTAATATTGAAATAGGAGAATGCTAGCAAGTAGTAGAAATGAATCTAACAATGAAGCTATGCAATTCAATAAATGTGCTAATGTATTTGGAATGTAATCAAATATATTGATATGAAAGCTTGAACATAACATTATCAAACCTCCATGATTGTATGCTTGAAATCCACCTTGAGGAAACAATGATATGGATCTTGAAGATGAACAAAGGATCTTGAAGGAAGATCACACCACCATGGTGGCTAGATTTAGGGTTTGAATGATAGATCTTGAATGCTTGAGCCAAATCCCTTCAATAGCTTGAATGCTTGAATCCTTGATCTTCAATGGAGAACTTGGATGAAGAAGAAGACTTGAATACTTGAATGAATGCTTGCTTGATCACCTTGAGAACTTGAGAGCTTGATTGCCAAAACTTGATGATTGAGTGATGTGTAAATGAGAGAGGAAGGCCTCCTTTTATAGTGATCTAGGGCACACTCCTCTAGATGGGCCACCTTGGAGAATTAAATCCCATTTAGGTCCTCACTTTTAGAAAATATACCTTGATTAAATACAATTAAAGGATTTACCGTTTTAGAACCCGAAACAGCCGACCCAGAGGCAGGAAATAATTATCCCAAAAGCTAAATTACCGGCAAATGAGAATTTGAAATCCTGGCGGGAAGAGGTCAAGGTCGAGGTCGACCCTGACCTAGTCAGGGTCGAGGTCGACTTTGACCTCAGACCCTAACTTTGCCAGGTTCTACAACAGAGATCCCATAAATGCTAGAAACTTAGAAATTGATGTTTGAACAGGACCCAGTGTCAGGAACAAACAGAAAATCCTCGGAATGATGTGATGAAGGACTAAGAGGTCTCATTTTTGAATCCTACCTAGAAAATGGAGCCATGGAAGAGAGAAAATCAGGAAAGTCCTTAAGACCTTAACCCTAATTTCACCTAGAATGAAGAAATCAAGTGCAGAGAAGAAGTGGAAGACAAGGGAGAATGCAAAGATGCCAATCATGACCCTAAACCACTTACTCGGAGGGCTAAACGCTCTTAACATGGAAGTGCTTCTATTTTAAGACGATACATATATTAATAATAATAAATATATCAATATAATAATATTTGATATATTATTATTATTATTAATATTAATATAATATATAACTATTGATTATATCAGATATAATAATATATATATAGATAAATAATAATAATAATAATAATAATAATAATAATATCAATATTATTATATTGATATCATTATTAATATTAATATCTATTATATTGAATGTTATCTATTAATATTAATATCTGTTATATCGAATGTTATCTATTAATATCTATTATATCGAATAGTATTAATGGATCAAATATTATCGAAGGTTATGTTTACCGATAACACCGAAAGTGTTACGCAGGCACTGAGGGGTCACATCTCATAGACGTGACTGGTATGAACTGTCACGCCTATGATAGGCGTGACTCCCTGAGGAGTCACGTCTATCATAGATGTGACTTTCTTACATTCTCTCCTGCATATAAATAATAAGTTATCACATTCGATGAACAACATATAGAAATCGAAAATACTGGGTTCATCACAGCGTGTTAAATAAAAACTTGTTTTCTCAGTTTATCTAATATTTAATAACTCAGAATAAATATATGAGATTTTCTGCAGATTGAATTTAATAATAAATTTTGGTTGCATTTACATTTTCACTTGAGATTTACTCCGCCTTGCATCATATCCTTCTATAAATTTTCAATCTTTTCACACTGTCCTTTCCCATCAAATAACTTTGCTTTTCTATCTTCGAGGAAAGGCACTGCAATTTTGGAACTTGGAATGAAGTCCTTCATTGAGACATTAAATCTCACCTACCATCCATCTTTTCCTTTCCTATATCGGACATCTGAATTCCTGTCTTGGTTGTGTCAATCTTGACAAGACATATTGCTGAATCTGTTTTGAAGGCATAACGTTCTCTAGCAATACCATTCCAACGTTCTCAAATAAACATTCACTTCGTTTAGAATTTTGAAATTGGCACCAACTCCGTGCCTCCTCTACATTTTTTTTTTACCAGCTCCTTCATACCTCACAGTGCTTAATAACTGAAAGCTAAAAACAAATAAATAAACAATGAATTGGTAAATCTCATTCTAAAATCGATTCAGTAAAAGACTCATGCCTGTTGAAAATTAATAGATGAGACTTCTCTGTCATAAATTTTCTTAAACCACATACCATCTGCACCTTGATTTGATAATCTATCCACCATCATATTGCCCTCTCTATAAATATGATTAATAGTTACAATATTAAAAGCCTCCAACAATTCCAAAGCTTGTGAGAGGAGGGACTCTAGCCTCCAATTTAAAGCTGCCTTGATCTAAGTGCATTGATGACTACGGCTGAGTCTTCTTCAATTTCCACTTTTATAAATCCTAAATCCTAATTCCTTGCAGGTGATTAGTCCTTCAATCAATGCTCTGAATTCTGCAACATTGTTCGTATCAATTTCCAGTGGTATAGCCAACTTTGCAATAATCCCTTTATCCGAATGAATGACACAACCGACCCTTGAAATACCCGGATTGCCTCTTGATGCTCCATCAAAATTTAGTTTCACCCAATCCTGTTTTGGTGGAATCCATCTGCATTCAGCTCTTAAAGAACTATTGTTCAACGATTTGCCCAGAAAGTTAGGAATTCTCAGTCCAAACCAACTTCTTGTCATTAAATCATCCCACATAGTGTGTTTCAAATGCTTGGAGTTAGCATTCTTTTCTCAGGAATTCACCACCTCTACTATATTTGCTTCTAATTTATTGATCCATTGATCCTATTCCATCTTTTTCCCTTGAAAAATTCTACGATTTCTTTCTTTCCATAGCTCCTGAATCAGTAAAGATGGAGACACTATCCAAAAGCTAGCAAAAAGGCTATCGGAGAAGAGTTTTGGCCATCCTTTGAATAATGACATTATATCTTTTGGAGAGACGATGACCAACCTAATCTGGCACAAATCCAAAGCCATCCTTTTAAAGCAAAGGGGCAATGTAGAAGAATATGATTTATCGATTCCTCATTTTCACATAAAGTGCATCTTGATGGGCCGTGAAAACCTATTTTTGAAAACCATTCTGCTGTTAGAATCTTCCCTTGAAGAGCTGCCCAAGCAAAAATTCTTGCTTTAGGTAGACATAGTTTATTCCAACATAGGTGAATAGGCAGATGAATTTTCTGTAGTCCGTTTTGCTTGACCAATGATTTGTATCCATCCTTTGCATTGTAAACACCCGATTTGGAACCATTCCAAATAATCTGATCTTCTTTTCTAAGACAATCAACCTATTTTCCAGAATCTTCTTCAATTGTTCTAGATCCTCCCTTGGAAGTTGCAATTCATCCCAAGACTTCCAATGCCATATAAGAGGGTTTTCTTGATCTATATTTACATAATCACTAAAGAATTGAGCCCATGAATTTTCACAAATATCTTGAATTCTACTAGTATCCATTAAACTTTGAATGGCCGAATAACCTCCTCAAGAGTTCCTCCGAAGTCACATGTAATCTGATTCATAATGACCCCTTTGCAAGATAAAATAAAATTCCAAATACAAGATCCCCTAGGCAAAGAACTTTGTCTAAAAATTTCTGCAGAATTTACTTGAGAAAAGTACTTCCCTTTGATTATTCAGACCCGCTTCAAATTTGAATTCGTAAAAGCTTCCAGAATAGTTTAGCCTCCAACGCTTTGTTCTGCCATAGTTAATTTTTAACCCCCACTCCACCTGCTTCAATTGGTTTGCAAATTTTGTTCCACGCAATCATCATGTATTTCTTCTTGGTATCAGTCCCTTGTCAAAAGAATGATCTCAATTTTTTAATCAGCTTACCATACACCTCTGCTGATAAAGAAAGGCAAGACGCCAAATATATTGGAATGGTTGAAAGTGTTGCTTTCAACATTTTTACTCTCCCTGCCCAAGATAACCATTTTAACTTCCACGAATCCAATTTTTTGTCCATCCTTTCCCCCACTCCATCCCAAATTTTTAAATATCTTAGAGATTTGTCTAATGGAATACCTAAATAGGAGCAAGGTTACGTGCCTTCCTGAAAACCCAAAGTCTCTAAAATTTTCTTCTGGGTTTTAGTTTTCACAAAGAAGAAATAAACTTTTTATTTTTCTTTATTGACATTCTACCTTGATGCCTTGGAGTTGGAATAGATATTCAAGATACTCTTGAAGGCCTTTGCTTCCCCTTTGTCACCTTTGCCAAAAAGCATGTTGTCATTCGCAAAGTGTTGGTGAACTGTTGTTGCAACTGAAAAGGTTATTCTAATCCCTTTAATTTTCCTTGCTTCCTGGGCTTGGTGCATATATCTACTCAAAACTTCTACCATAATAATAAATAGAAATGGAGAAAGCGGATCACCCTGCCTAATGCCTCTTGATCCTTCAAAGAAACCTTGCGGAGAACCACTGATTAATACTGAAAACATTGGGCTTGAGATACAATAAAAGATGAGATTAATCCAGGCTTTGCTAAATCCAAATGCTTCCAAACACTTGCAAAGAAACCTCCAATCAACTTTGTCATATGCCTTTTTTATATCCAGTTTGATAATCATGCTAGGCATCTTCACTCTTTGGATAGAATGTATGGCTTCTTGTGCAATAATTACTTCATCAAAAATTGATCTACCAGGCACAAAACTAGTTTGTTCTTTAGATACAATGCTTGGTAAAAAGTTCTTAAGCCGGTTAACTAAAACTTTAGCTAGGATCTTATATATTGTGTTACATAAAGAGATGGGTCTAAAGTCATTCAACTTTGATGCATTGTCTTTCTTTGGTACCAATGTTATAAATGTGTTATTAATCTCTTTCAAGAATCTGCCTCCATTCCTGGCAGATTCCAATGCCTCTGTTAAGTCTATTCCCACTATATGCCAACATTTCTGAAAGAAAGCTGGCGGGAAGCCATCAGGACCTGTTGCTTTGTCCAGATGCATCTGGAAGAGATCCTTTTTAACCTCTTGGACATAATTATTCTGATCTGCCGTAATTATCTTGGGTAATCCTTCCAGCATTGTTTTCTGAGCCTGAAGATTTGAGCCATTCTCATTGTTTAGAATATCTTGAAAATATAGAACTGCTCTGGCATTGATTTCTTCCGGATCTTCTATTATAGTATTGTTTTTTGTTTCCAATTTTTGAATTCTATTAATGCTCCTCTTCTGCCTTGTGCTGTTATGAAAGAATTTTGTATTCGGTCTCCTTCTAGCCAAACATCTCTTGACTTCTGCCTCCAAAAAAATTCCTCCTTTGCTAAAACTTCTTCATAGTCTCTTAAAAGTTCTTTCTCCTTTATGAATCTATTAGAATCCATTTTCTGTTGGATCACCTCCTCTTTAAGTTCTTTTATATTGTCCTCAATAATAGTTTTGGAAGCAAAAATAGTTTTGAAATGTTCCCTGTTCCATCTTAATAGGTTTTTCTTAACCAATTTATGCTTGTTAATAAAGCAAACATTTTGGATCCTTCAAACTCGCTCCCTGTTCACCATTCTTCGATAAGTTTGAGAAAATCCTCATGTTGCATGCACATGTTCTCAAACTTGAATGGACAACAATGGGGTCTTACATCCTCCAATATCTCTAAAAGACATCCTCCAACATCTCTAAAACTATTGGAAAGTAGTCTGATCTTGAAATTGGTAGGAGGGAAGATTTTAAGTTGAATGGGAAGACCACTAGATCACCTTTGAAAAAAAACCTGTCCAATTTTTCTGCTATCTGGCTAAAACCTTCCCTTATGTTATTCCATGTGAATACTCCTTTGTCTGAAACTATTTCTAAAAGATTATTTTGGGCGACCCAATTTCTGAAATAGATCTGAGTTTGCATCTCTTTTTGAATTCCTCCTCTTTTCTTCAAGAGGTATATAATTGCATTGAAGTCTCCTCCAATAATGACTCTCATTCTTAAAATTTTGAAGAAAGTGGGTAATATTCCCCCATAATTCCAGTTTCTTCTTCGTTGGGATAGGCCCATAAACATTTGTTAGTAAAATTTTGACCTTATTACTGTAGCCAATCACCCAACCCGCTTGCCAATTCTAGTTTCCCTCAATTCTTTGAAAGATATATCTGCTTGGATTCCAAACTATTGCCATACCTCTTGAGTTACCTTCAGCATCCATTGCTTCCCCACCCCAAAATCCCATCTTCTTCTTAAATGAGTTCCATTGCTTTGTTTGCAGTTTGGTTTCTTGAAGAAGGAAGAAATCGGCCTTAGAAAAAAATATACAGCGTTTTACTAACCGCTGTTAGTTAGGATCAATGAAATTAACTTCATTTCTCCTTGGGAAGGAACTTCCCCTTCCCTACATGTGTTTGATCTTTGCATTGGTTTGAGCCATGTTTTATCGTTTTATCCTCTACTAAAGTGAATTTCTCACTAAATTTGATATTTTCCAATAATGATTCACCTTGTTTATCTTGTGTCTTTGTAATGGACTAATCAAAATTTATTACCATAGGAACTCCTATTATCTCCCCTATAGCTTTGATCACTCTTTGCTCCACATCTGTTAGATTCCAGATAGATATAATTCCATTCTCGCACATATTCTTTATAGCTAATCTATTGAATCTCCTTCTCCTTTGTTCATTGAAGCTCCAAAATAAACTCCCCAAGTATTTACTGAATATCAATTTATTTTGATCAGATGAATGCAGTTCGCTCCTTTCACCGGTTAATATAATCACTTTGGGTGCCTCCTTTTCAGTATTCCAAATCCTATTTTCACAAGACATCACATCTTTTCTGCCTTCTTCTAGATTAAAGTCCTCTTTAGGCTTGATGGCATACTCTTCTTCCCATTGCTGAAAACTTTGGTGTTTTAACCTTTCTCCACCTCCAACTCCCATCTGTCCTAAATGAATCTGCGATTCCTCAATAGCATCTGCATTTCTATTCCAGATTGCTTCCTCTTTTTCATACTGGATTTTTTGGACCCATTCCCTTAAATTATATATAAATTTTATTGAATGGTGCAAAGCTTTTGAAGTGTCTAAAAGAAGACACAGTCTTGTGGGTAAAAAACAATTCTCTAAACTAGAAGAATCGAAGTTCAGAAAAATTCCTAGCTTATTTCCAATAAACTCCAAAGTGTCCGGGCTTCTATATTCTGAAGGCAGGTCTTTTAGGGTTATCCAAAATGGAATGAATCTCAAATTCAGTTTGTCTATTGAAAAATTTGGAACCCGTGACTGCATATGCAAACCACATCCATTGTGAAACCAACATTTCCTTATGTAAATCCCATCTCTTTTTTCCTTTGATATAAAAACAACTATGAATATACCACTAGAATCATCTAGGAAAGAAACATTTTCTACCTCCTGCTAATATTTTCTTATCCATTGCAACAATGCAGTATGCGAGAAAGAAGAGTCCCAAAACTTACAGATTAGAGCCTTGTGTGCTAAATTTTTCTCCCTTGACTGGAAAACCTCACCTTTCATCTGGATGCTTAAGCATTCTTGCTTAGTCGTTGGTTCTTCCTCTTGTAGACATTGTCCATTCTCTAAATTCTCCATGGTTCCCAAAGGTTCTAGAGCCTCTGCATCTCCTCTATATTCATCTGATTTGTCTTCCTTTACCCATCCGCTATGTTTACCTAGTGTACAATCCCTCTCCGCTTCACCATAATTATTCTTCTTGACCCATTTCTGTTTAAAGACATCCTTTTCCATGTGGGTTTATGTGGGTTGACAAATATAACTGTATTTCCTATCCTTTTTATATTTGAAGCAGTCCCTTTCTCCATGGTGTTCAGACCAAGTTCTGTTTCTCCCAGCTGCCCTACCATCCATTCCATCTACAAACTTCCAATTTCTATCACCGACAAAGCCATCCTTAAATTCTTGCCATAGCTGATTTCTCCTTGCATTGATATCCCAATAATGTTGTGACCAGACCTTCTGAGGAAGCTGCGGGTTAAAAGGAGCACCCCTTTTTGAGGTTGGAAACATAGGGATGTTATTCGGGAACGTTCTTTCTTTTGTTGACCAACCCCTCTACCTTGTATTTGGGAAATACTTGTGATGCAAATAATTCTGATTAATAATTCTTTCCTCCCTTGTGTCTCCTTCCATTCGTTTCCTCTTTCTCCCGCCCGAGAAGTCATCATACCTGTGATAATCTGCCATCATGATTGGGCTGTGTTTTTATTATGGACACTCTGTCTCTTATCATTCTCTGTGCTCAAAGTGCTTTGAGAAGGATCGTAAATAACGTGAGTTGGCATCGTGCATGTAATGTCGGGCATCATATGATGACTTGGCAGCATGGTCTTACTGCGATTTACGTTTTCTCTTTTCGGTTCATATTTGGGAAGCGCTGTCGGTTCATGTATTGAAGACGTCGGTTCATGCCATGAAGATGCCGTTTGAGTTCCATAGCTGCCGTCTATTGATCTTCTATGGGAAAACTCTTTAGTCCTCGGTGGTGTCATTTTGTTTCAAGGAATACCGATCATCGTGTGGTATTTGGATGGATACCCGACGACTATTGGTGTTTCTGATTTTATATATTGTCTTGTGTGTGCTTACTTGGCACCGTGCGGGACCTATGTTTAGCTGTCAAAGCATGTTGTTGCTTTATGGATATGTTATTGTTGACGGTTCATATATCACAGTCATCGGGTCCTTTATTAAAGATGCTGTATTGTTTCATAACCGTCGACGATAGCTATTCATTGCAAGACTCTTCAGCTTCAGCCGGTTATCTTTGGTTCAATGATATTCAGTATAGATTTCTTCGGGAAAATATTTATTCTTTAATGACCGCTGTTGTTATTAGGAGAGTCAAGTTTTTCTGGTGTTGTTGCTTTTGGTCTTCGTTAGTTCTCAGAATATAAGAACAGGGATCTATATTCATTATGGATTTTGTTTACACGATCTGTGTATAATCATCATGCTGGTTATGTGAACAAATTTTGTTTATAATCAGTTTATTTTGAGACTTAGATTCTTGAGAAATTAGCAGGCTTATTATTGAAAGTGTTGAAGACTTCAATCATAAGGAAGAACTGTTGTATTGATTTTGAGAATTCAATAAAGAGAATCTTTTCTGGGCGTGGCTGGGTTTTTCCCTCGAGTAGGAGGGTTTTCCCATGGTAAATTCTGGTGCAATCTGTTTTATGTTTTTCTGAGATTTCTGATATTTGTGTTAATGCTATTCTGGTTCGCAAAACATTAATAGAAAGGATTCTCTCTGGTTATGGATACTATTATGATGGAAATCGAAAGGATCAAATTGCCTTTCCCTCTGTCTATTGAATGGTTTAAAACGTCCCTCTTTTTCTCCAATCTTGTTGTCCTGTAAATATTTAAGTCCTCTTTGATATCTTGTTATCCCCCTCCATTGATTATTGCTACTATATCTCCTTTGTCTCAATTAAATATTTTGAGGCTTCTTGTGGTAATACAGAAAACTTCTTCTGGAAGAGATACCCCAGTTACCATTGTCCCATTCACCTCTCCTTGTCTCCAAAGGACTGTGGTTCCATGCTCCTCTCCTTGTCACCATATACTGATAAAATCTGCCATTAATCCACTTTTTGTTCTGTGTGACTGAATGATTTGCACCATTTACCCAACGCCTACGAAAATTGTTTCCCCCTGTATTGCTTCTTCCTCTCCGTTAGTGCCTCGCATAATTTTTTTGCACTTTGAGTTTTACCTTTTTGTGCGTGTACATTTAGGGAATGCCGTATTATTTCTCCTTGCATAGTTTTTTATGCTTATAAGAAATGAGGCTTCAATGTGATTCTAAATAAATCAAAGAAGCAATAATCTGAAAATAATAATGATTATACCCAATTAATCATGAATCTTGAAGCCAGCTGATTTTTCCTTGAAAAATTTCTAACTTATGAAAAAATCATTGACCCAATTTTAAATGAGTTTTTGCATTTGAAGCATATTAAAATCATGTTAAAATCCCTAAAAAATGACAAAAAATGTGAAAAAATTGTTGCAAAAACTTGCAAAACCCTAGAAACATTGGTGAACTTGCCAAAACTCTTAGAAATATGGTTGGTCTTAGGATGGAATCAAAGTTAGTGCGGGATCGTCGTGGAAACAATTTGTTATTTTGTCCCTTGCCTTTCTTTCCGACCTCTTGAAAAACCCTAAACAGAGGAGTGGGAGGAGAATGGCGCTCATCATCCGAATTTGAAAGGGCCTCAATCATCCTAAATTGTGGGGGGTATGTGAGATAGTGTTGAGGATGAATCTGCTGTAAGTTGCAGCCTCAATATGCCTCGGGCTTTTTGCATGCCTTGCCCCATGGACTCTAATGGGACAAGTATGTAAGTAATAATAAACACTACTTTTAAAATTCTAACTATTATGCACTATTATAGATGGCAATTTGAGGGGGAAGGAGTGGACCCCTATAGTTTATAATGAATATTATAAAGTAGTTTTAAAATTTAAATTATTATTGACTATTAATGTATATTAATAAATATATAATAAATATTAAAATTATAAATAAAAAATACTGTAAAATCTATAATGTATATATTTAATTTTTATTATATATAATATAATTAATATATTCAGTTTTTATTATTTAATAATATAACTAGTGGCTTGCTAGCCTTTTTCGTCAACTAAACAATTTTCTTTTGTTGAATTCTATGCCATATAAAAGACTTACCAATTTCCATTATGGAATATTGTCATGTCCCCTCTCTAGTCTAACTAGCAGAGTCATGAGAGTTGGCCTATTATTGGAGTCTCGTAGGCTAGTAGTGGTGGATAGAGACTCATACTGGATACTCAGTGACCAGAGTTGGTTCTACAGTCAGTTTGAGAGCCAATCGGGGCAATTCCTTAATTTTAGAGATTTTCCTAAAATTTAGGGGGTTGTGGCAGTGACTAGATTTGAGGCTCCTCGGGACTAGTATACAGTTTCAGTTTTAGGGTGACAGGGTATATTCCCTAGTTTCTAGGAGCATCCCTAGTTTTTAGGGATGGGACTGCCAGTTGGCCCACATTGCTCGGCATCAATCACAGACAGGTGACAGGACTAGTTCACTGATTATTTGGTTGGTTTGGCTTTCCAGTTGAATAAAAGGAAATATTTCCTAAGTTTGTGTTTAAATAAATTAAAATAAAGCTATTTATATAGTTAATTGGAGTAATAACGGGATTTTGGCTTCATCTGGTCAGGCAGGCCTATGTGTTATAGCTCGTTGGAAAGGTCTTGAATCAGTATAACTTATTTTCATCATCCAGAGACCTTCTGGCACCTAGAGTTATGTTATTTGAGGAAAGGGGTGTTTTTCCTATACATAAAGGCCTTTTAATTGAGAAGATGCCATTTTATAATAAAGGGAAAGGCATATTCTCCCTTCAGGGTTTGATTGGCTTTGAGAGGGAGATAAAAGGAGACGTTGGCTCATTCTTTCATCATCTTTTACATCTTCATTCTTGGTATTTGCAATTTTTCTCGGAGGAGCGATTCTAGAGGACTGGGATGCAAACCCCAAAGCCTGGCTATTGGGATGCAAACTCCAATAGATGGTTTCAACAACATTCTATAGTATTGTTTTAGCAGTTGACAAAGATTGTTAAGTTCAACGTTTGGGAGTGCTTGTGCATTGCATGTTGGGGGTCTTGTTTGGCACGTTGGGATCTTCTTGCTGCCTTGGCGTGACTATAGCAGCCGTACAACTGCCTTTCAGCTGGCACGTGGGTTGCTGGTTGGCTTACGTCAGCCATCTCTACCCTTGGGTGCGTGGCTGATCCATTCTTGCAGCTGGCGTCATCATTCCTTGTTTGTAAACACCTTGCTGGCATACTGATTGCATATCTTGCCTGGTACGATTTGTAGCTATTCTAGTTGACTGAATATTATATTATTGCACGCTATTTCCAGTCTATTTCATATTTGCTGCTGTTGTTATTTATTGTTTTACTTATGTCTGGAAAAAAAAAGAAACAATCCTTCTGCAACTTCTGTCTAATTCTCTAAGACCACAAAGAAAGCACAGGAAAATCTATTATTTTAATTAAAATTTACAGAAGTTTAGTGAAAGGATCCTTTTGGGATCTTTCAGTGGTATCAGAGCCTGAATCCTGCCAGCTTGTAGGGTTTCAGTGAATTTATCACAACAGGTTACAGAAAAGGGTTTGATAATTCATTTCAGCATTTGGCATCTATTTTTATATATCTTCTATGCATCCTGGTGGAGAAATACACAGGTTCTACGAGCGCAGGAGAAACCAGTGGCGAGCAGAGGCCGCCAGAGACGCAGAGACACCAGCTATGGGTGAGGCACAGGGTGCTGTTGGTGATGGCATGCCTACAGAGGCATAGGAGAGAGAGTTCATGAGAACTCTGATTGCTATGCAGCCCAGGATAGTCCAGACACTTGACAGATTACAGGATACCTTGGAGTGGATGAAATTGGATAGGCGTGGAGGTAGACAGGAAAGATAGGGAAGGAGTAGGTCGGTTTCCGTTGCAGGAAGCCAGTGTAGTCATCGATCCCATGTCTCAGCAGGGAGTTCCCTTCATTCCCATAGGCAGGAATGTCCATGTGTTCCTGCTCTGGATAGACCATTATTGCCTTAGTTTGGGCAAGTTGAGCAGCCGACACAGGTGGAGCCACCTGAGGTTGGATTCCAGGATTCAGTCATGGCAGCTACAACTGAGTGGAGAGCCCTACCCCCAGAGGTTAGGGATGTTTTTCCTTTTCCACAATATTTTGCACAGCGTAG
This sequence comes from Chamaecyparis obtusa, assembly GCA_027943335.1. Classification (NCBI taxonomy): domain Eukaryota; kingdom Viridiplantae; phylum Streptophyta; class Pinopsida; order Cupressales; family Cupressaceae; genus Chamaecyparis; species Chamaecyparis obtusa. The sequence continues at coordinate 187,626 of BSBK01004642.1, read as the reverse complement.
GGATAACACCAGGTTCAGAGGAGACATGGGCTATAGACCACAGCAGAACAATGACCTCAGTAGAGCCACTAGGAAGATCACACTGGCTACCTATGATGGCACGGGTGATACGAGTGCACGAGCTGGATATCTATTTATCATTGAGACCTATGCGTGTGAGAGAGGCTATATAGTTTGCGGTTTTGCATTTAGACGGGGTTGCCTATGATTGGTGGTGCCATGGATTGGTCACCCAGGATCACGCCATGGTTCACTCCTATGCTGAATTCACTGAGCGGCTCATTGCTAGGTTTGATCGTAAAGACAGAGCTTTATTACCGGGAGTTGGCACACATTAGGCAGACAAGGAACGTGGAGTCTTTTGTGAATGAGTTCTAGCGTATTGCAGTCATGGTTCCTAACATGTCTTAGAGTCGTTGTATGATGTTGTTCATAGAGGGGTTGTAGGATAGGCTGAAGGGACTGGTACGAGCATTCAGGCCAGCCACCCTCAAGGAGGCCATTGATGTTACATTTAGACTGGACACCCCTCCTACTTCTTATCAGGCAGATAAGAAACCTTTCAGGGATTCTCGGCCTCCCCAGAAGGCCAACACTTCCCAAGGCAGAGGGGGACCACCTTCTAGACCACCCAGGATGGACCAGGAGTTGAGGAATGAGTTGAGGAGGAAGAAACTATGCTTCTCCTGTAAGGAACCATGGGAGTCTGGACATCGTTGCCTTGGTAAAGGCAAGGTTCATTTGATAGAGGTGACATCTGAGATAGGCAATGAGGAGATACTTGATACTGATACTGAGAATAGTCCGGAGGAGGTTGAGCAGGGACACCCATAGTTAGAGCTAGACACTCCGGAGCCTTTGGCGTCAGCTAAAGTGACTATGGCTACTCTCTCTAGTTATCCCAGATTTCATGCCTTTTGTTTGAAAGGTACATTGAGAGGCCAGTGGGTTATGAGCTTAGTAGACACAGTTGCCACACACAACTTTATTGACCGGAAGCTAGTTGACAGGCGTGGGTTCTAGTCCGAGGAGTTTGTTGGTTTTGGAGTGAAGGTTGCAGATGGTGCCGTTTTGAGTTGTACTCGGAGGATTCCTCAGCTTAGCATCCAGATGGGGGACTATACTCTGACAAATGATTTTTATGTGCTACTGCTGGAGGATTATGATGTAGTTTTGGGCATGCAGTGCTTACACGGTATTGGGCGATACATCATTGACCACCTTTGCATGCAGTTGGAGTTTCTTTCTGGAGAGAAGACGACTATCTTGAGGGCAGCTTCAGACGGTGGTCCTAAGGAGGTAACTTCCCGCAGGATGGAGACTATCATTCGTCATGATGACATACTTTGGGCTACACGTTGTTTTGTGAAGTCCAAAATACCTACACCTCAAGATGGCAGGGCCTTTCATGTAGACTTACAGTCAGTGATGGACCGGCATGGTCGAGTCTTTGGTGACATACCTCTTGGTGTACCTCTTGATAGAGGTTTCGAGCATGGGATAGAGATGGAGGATGGGGCTAAGCCCGTGATTACTACCTCGTATCGTCATCCTAGAGCATACAAGGATGAGATTGAGAGGACCATCCATGAGTTACTGGATATGGGATTCATTCGCCCTAGCTCTAGCCCTTCTGCTTCTTCTGTGGTGCTTGTTAAGAAGAAGGATGGGACTTTGCGAATGTGTATTGATTACAGAGCCTTGAACAAAAAGACAATCAATAATAGGTACCCCATTCCACACATTGATGAGTTGTTAGATGAGCTACATGGAGCTATCTATTTCTTGAAGATTGATCTCCGTTCAGGCTATCATCAGATTCGTGTGCGGGATGAGGACGTGCACAAGATTGTTTTCCGTTGTCACTATGGGCACTATGAGTTTCTGGTGATGCCTTTTGGCCTCACTAATGCACCTGCCACCTTCCAGTCCTGTATGAACCACATCTTCAACAAGTAGTTGAGGAAATCGGTTCTGGTGTTTTTTGATGACATTGATTTACAACCGGACATGGGAGGATCACCTTAGACACATTGGGGAGGTGCTTAGCATCATGGAGAGTCAATCTCTATTTGCTAAGTTGTCCAAATGTGAATTTGGACTCAGAGAGATTTTATACTTGGGTCACGTGATCAGTGAAGAGGGAGTGAAAGTGCATGAGGAGAAGATTCAGGCGATTCGCGATTGGCCCTCTCCCAAGAACATTACTAAGTTGCATGGGTTCCTTGGTTTATGTGCCTATTATAGGAGATTCGTGAGGGGATTCTCTCAGTTAGTAGCACCTTTAATAGATCTCATGAAGAAGGGAGCCTTCAGATGCATAGAGCAGGCACAGGGAGTCTTTGAGAGACTCAAGGAGGTTATGAGCACTTGTCCAGTTTTGGCACTCCCTGATTTCTCGCAGCCATTTGTACTTGAGTGTGATGCTTCAGGTGAAGGTATAGGGGCGGTGTTGATGCAGAACAGACACCCCATTGCTTATGAGAGTAGGAAGCTGTGGAATAATGAGAGGCTGTATTCCACATATGACAAGGAAATGTTGGCTATCATGCATGCATTAGCCAAATTCAGACAATATCTTGTTGGCAGCAAGGTTGTGGTGAGGACGAACCATAATAGTTTTAAATATTTCCTTGATCAGACAGAGCTTAATGATAGGCAACAAAAGTGGGTAAGCAAGGTGCAGGCGTATGATTTTGATAGAGTTCATCAAGGGGAAGAACAATATTGTTGCTGATGCACTTTCCAGGAAGCCATCACTTGCTGCCCTATGTTCATTGAGCGAGATTTCAGCAGATTGGAAGGCTCAACTTTTAGTTGAGTATTCCAAAAATCAGCATGCTTGTGAGATCATGGACGGGTTGACATAGGATGACGGATATAGCGTAGTGGATGATGTCATTTACTACAAAGGTAGGGTCTACCTTGTTCCTGAATCACAGTTGAAGGAGCACGTTTTGCATGCTTACCATGATACTCCTACAGCAGGACATCCGGGTTATGGTAAGACCTATAGAGCGGTACGGAAGAGATTCTCTTGGAAGGGTCTCAAGGATGATGTCTTACGCCATGTTCGTGAATGCATGACTTGTCAATAGAACAAGTCAAAGCATACTTTTCCGGCTGGATTGTTGCAGCCTCTGCCTATACTGAAGCAGAAGTGGACAGGGATATCTATGGACTTCATTACAGGTCTTCCTTGAGTTTAGGGGAAGGATTGTATTTATGTTGTGGTGGACAGGTTGACTAAGTATGCCCACTTCTTTCCTATTGCAGCGGACTTCACAGCTTCACAGGTAGCCGAGCTGTTTTTCAGAGAGATATTTAGACTCCATGGTCTCCCCAAGACCATTGTGAGTGACAGGGACAGCAGGTTCATGAGTTCCTTCTAGCAGAAACTTTTCAAGCTAGCAAGCACAAAGTTGACCCCCAACACTAGCTACCATCCTCAGACGGATGGATAGACTGAGGTAGTTAATAAGTGGGTGGAGGGGTATCTGCGCAAATATGTGTCAGGGCAATAGAAGGCATGGGTGTGTTGGTTGTATTTGGGCGAATATTGTTATAATACTATGCACCACATGTCCATTGACATGACTCCCTTTAGAGCTCTTTATGGCTACGAGGCATTATCTTTTGTTGATTTGGCTTTCAGTGATAGCAGAGTTCCCTTGGCATAGGATTGGTTGCAGGAGAACCAAGATATCATGAGATCTCTTAGGGAGAACTTGCAGCATGCTCATAATCAGCAGAAGATGTACGCTGATCGGCACAGGACGAAGAGAGCATTTGAGGTGGGTGACATGGTTTTCCTTCGTCTACAACCTTACAGACAGAGCACCCTTAAACGGGGAGGAGCTGAGAAGCTCAAGCCTTGTTTTTATGGACCTTATAGAGTACTTAGGCGAGTTGGAGAGGTGGCCTATGAGATCGAGTTACCACCAGATAGTAGGGTTCATAATGTGTTCCACGTGTCATGCCTGAAGAAGGCACTGGGGCAGCATATTACAACATCACGCGATTTACCTCCTTTGGATGAAGAGGGTAAATTGACTTTGGTCCCTAAGGAGATTCTGGAGGTCAAGGAGAGACAATTGAGGAGAAGGGTGATTCGAGAGTACTTGGTGAGCTGGAGAGGTCTACCCATAGAGGACGCCACCTGGGAGGGTGAGTCCATTTTGTAGCATCCAGCATTGCAGTTGCTTGTGGGCAAGCATCTCTGAGAGGGGAGGACTGTCATGTCCCCTCTCTAGTCTGACTAGCAGAGTCATGAGAGTTGGCCTATTATTGGAGTCTCGTAGGCTAGTGGTGGTGGATAGAGACTCATATTGGATACTCAGTGACCAGAGTTGGTTCTACAGTAAGTTTGAGAGCCAGTCAGGACAGTTCCTTAATTTTAGGGATTTTCCTAAAATTTAGGAGGTTGTGGCAGTGACCAGATTTGAGGCTCCTCGGGACCAGTATACGGTTTTAGTTTCAGGGTGACAGGGTATATTCCCTAGTTTCTAGGAGCATCCCTAGTTTTTAGGGATGGGACTGGCAGTTGGCCCACATTGCTCGACATTAGTCACAGATAGGTGACAGGACCAGTTCACTGATTATTTGGTTGGTTTGGCTTTCCAGTTGAATAAAAGGAAATATTTTTAATATTTCCTAAGTTTGCATTTAAATAAATTAAAATAAAGCTATTTATATAGCTAATTGGAGTAATAAGGGGATTTTGGCTTCATTTGGTCAGGCAGGCCTATGTGTTATAGCTTGTTGGAAAGGTCTTGAATTATTATAACTTATTTTCATCATCCAGAGACCCTCTGACACCTAGAGTTATGTTATTTGAGGAAAGGGGTGTTTTTCCTATAAATAAAGGCCTTTTAATTGAGAAGATGCCATTTTATAATAAAGGGAAAGGCATATTCTCCCTTTAGGGTTCGATTGGTTTTGAGAGGGAGATAAAAGGAGATGTTGGCTCATTCTTTCATCATCTTTTACATCTTCATTCTTGGTATTTGTGATTTTGCTCTGAGGAGCGATTCTAGAGGACTGGGACGCAAACCCCAGAGCCTGGCTATTGGGACACAAACCCCAATAGATGGTTTCAACAACATTCTATAGTATTGTTTCAGCAGTTGACAAAGATTGTTAAGTTCAGCGTTTGGGAGTGCTTGTGCATTGCACGTTGGGGGTCTTGTTTGGCACGTTGGGATCTTCTTGCTGCCTTGGCATGACTATAGCAGCCGTACGGCTGCCTTTCAGCTGGCATGTGGGTTGCTGGTTGGCTTACGTCAGCCATCTCTACCCTTGGGTGCGTGGCTGATCCATTCTTGTAGTTGGTGATCATTCTTTGTTTGTAAACACCTTGCTGGCATACTGATTGCATATCTTGCCTGGTACGATTTGTAGCTATTCTAGTTGACTGAATATTATATTATTGCACGCTGTTTCCAGCCTATTTCATATTTGCTGCTATTGTTATTTATTGTTTTACTTATATTTGGAAAATACAAAAAAAAAAAAGAAACAATCCTTCTCCAACTTCTGTCTAATTCTCTAAGACCACAAAGAAAGCACAAGAAAATCTATTATTTTAATTAAAATTTACAGAAGTTCAGTGAAAGGATCCTTTTGGGATCTTTCAAATATATTATATAAGATTGCAATTTTGCAATATGATTTGATAAGCTTTCTCAAATATTGAACTACCCCTACAAATCTCCTTGCCTCAATTGCAATGAAAGTCTTGGGTTACTTCAAAATGGCTTCCACTTTTACTAAATTTCTTAGCTAGATTGCTGTCTGATAAATTTTGATCTCAGTTACTTCATAGACTAAGCTAATATTTGATGTCAGATTTAGACAACTATTTGGTGATTGGCCTCTTAAGTCTGATAAATTTTGATCTCAGGCTTATACAACTATTTGGTGACTGCCCTCTTAAAAGTTAATATAATATTTGCCTATGTAATCAGCAATATGAATATAAATGACAAAATCTATTTTCTAAAATTCATTTTGATCTCAGACTTGGGCAGTATTTGGTGACTGCCCTCTTAAAAAGTTGAATATTTGCCTACAAATTGCCAATGTGAAATCCTATTTTATAATTTATTTTCTCTCTATATCTCTATGCTGTGGAAATGCCCTTAAGTTTTAACAAAAAATATTGTCTCTTTTTCTACAAAGTTTTACTTTTTTTTTAAAATCTGTTTTTTTCCCGATATTTTTAAAAATCTTATACTTTTGGTTTGCCAAATCTCCCCCCAAATGATTTTTGCTGCTATGAAATAATTTAATAAATGAATCAATCACATGTATGTTGTATTTCAGCAAGTTTGTTTTAGGGAAACTCGAACTCCTACAAGTTTGATAAAAAAATATCTTGATGAGTTTCAACAGCCATAAGCTATGCAATTTCTGATCATAATCTGAGAAAAAGTACAATAAATTGACATAGAACTTATTAAATAAGAGGAAGATGAAGATGTTATACTGTAAACAGAATTATTTACACACAAACCCAATTGAAGTAGCATTTGTTTAACCTTAAGACTCTGTATATGAAAACTATCAGATAACTTTCAAATCATAGTGCAATCAATTATATGACGACTATTTTACAAGGGTGTTTTCTTTTCTTTTATTTTGTTTTATCCATGGGAAGACAAGAAATTGTAAGTAATCTCTTGTTTAGAAGTTAGAATGATGATTGACTACTTCCAATGTTTTGGAAGTACTGTTAATCAGCTGTCATAAGGGCACTGGCTCCTATTTATCATCGTTAAACATTAACTGGAATGCTGTTGACTGTGTAAAGAAGACTCAAAGATCAACAAGTATCATTTGATTGATTTAGTGAACTAACTATATTGTAAACCTGCACAGATTGAGGTCAGATAGTTGTTTCTTGGAATTGAGCCATTTTGCTTTGCCTTAAATTCTGTTGCAGCTGGTTATGCTGATATGGTGCTACTTTATGGTGGTCTTGACGGACCCTGGTGGTGTCCCTTCAAATTGGAGACCAATGTTAGATGAAGAGGATTTAGAGGCACACACAATGACCATGTCTGAAAATATACCACCTGGTTCAAATGTGGTGAATTATCCGCAGCCACTGGTTAGTAGCACAGCCCAAGTTCCTGGTTTGCGTTATTGCAACAAGTGTGAAAGTTACAAGCCACCTCGGTGTCATCATTGTCGTGTGTGTGAGTATTGCCCTGTCGCTTACATTGACAATAATGTTTTGTCATTCCTGTCTATTAAAAATCTAAAAATATCATTTCAAGAATCAAAAGTATTTTTACTATTTCAGTTGTTTCAATTTTATTTCAAATTAAAAATCTGTAAAAATGCTTATACTATATTAGTAATATTTGTGTTTTAATTAAAAAAATCAAAATTGGTGATGAGTAATAACCTTCAACATTTAGATGTGTGTTTGGCCCTTTTATCTAATAGTAAGGCATTTTAGAAATATGCACATGTACTAAGATTAACGTTTGGAGCACACTCATCTGCTATTTTCCATTTAATATCTCAAATTGTTTGTTTGGTATAGTAAAAGAAATAAGTTAATGATGGATAACTAGGATTGATGATTTTTACCAGTGCATTGCTATAAACAAAGGAAATTCCTTCCACTTTATATGGCATCCATAGTGTAGGGATAGGAAATTTTTAGGGAACGAAGGTAATTGTTTATTGTAGGTAAATCATGCAATCAACTGACCTTTGTAAGTGGATGGAACAAATAAGGGATTGGGCTTGATCTTTTCTACATCTGATTAGCAAGCCATGTCATCACTGGAGTTTTCGTAGCAGAACGAATGTATTTAATATCTTTGGCATTGATGACTTTAACTACTATTTTATTGAGTATCTTTATGTTACATATTTGTTGTTGATTGTCATTTGGACAAGTGCTCCACGGATAAAAAGAAGACAAAATATATTGATTAAAAATATTCTGGACAATTCCTCATCGAGGTATCTCAAGTATGTACGCTAGTGAGTAGAGCTTTGTGTTTAAGTTGTAATTTATCTCTTCTTTTTCAACATGACACATGTACTCCTTTGCATTAAGATTTTGTGGGCATTTGCGTCTGATGGAAATATCCACAGTATCTCCGTGCAATTTTGGGATAGCAAAAGGGGTAATTATGTTGTGGCTATATTCATCTGATGGAAATAACCAGAGTCTTGATGGAATTAGAGATAGAAGAAAGGGTAATTACAGTTCTCTCCGTAATTTGCATTTTCTTAAATCTTTATGAGCATTAGATGTTCAAATATTTTTTTGCTTTTTCAACAACTTGAGATTTGTCCGAATCTTGGTGACACTGTCTTCATTGAAAAGATACTATAATCTAGCAGTTTCTTTAGGAAAAATGGAGATAGGATAGTTCCTATAGGAAAAATGGAGATAGGAACACATCATGTATAGATCTATGTGTATTTGAATACTTTGTCAATGTTCCTTGGTCTTATGGATAAGAAGATTCAATATCTCCAACTTTTAGTTCTCTGGTAGAGTATACTATGTTATTTTTTTCTGGAATAATGGATCAATTTGTGTCCTCAATTGAACCTTTAAGAAATAAAATTTGAAGTTGGCAGAATCTGAACTGAACTTTGGTTGCCTTTTCTTGAATTGTTTGAAGATCAACTTCAAACTTATAACTAGAAGGCAAAAGTTGTGAGGTGCTTCAGCAAGTACGAAGCATGAAGGGCAATTCAGAGCTACAGATAGTGGATAATAGAAGGCAATTGCTTTGTATGCCTCTCTTGTGATAATAGAGAATGTCTTGTCACCAATTTTACCTCCGACTCTAGACTTGTCTATTGAATGAGCTACAAGGAAAATGTGAAGCATAGGTTCAACTATAGAACTGCTGCAAATGTGGTGATAGTGTCTTGAGTATCACATGTCTGTAACTTTTAAATGATCCTTACCCTTTTCTTTTTCCAAGAGTTTCTCCTAAAATATTTCCCTACAATTATAAAAGAAAGTTGACCTTAATGTTCAAGCAAGCTTTAACCACATCTTTGTTGTCATTGTCATGTTCATTCAAACTGTCACAAAGCAAGGATCCATGGGGATGTTCCCGGGGTTTATTTTTTGTGTCCTCGCATTGGGTACATCTTGGGGTCAGGACGGCTTGGGGAGGTTTACCAGCCCTCCCCAAGGTTTTCTAAAATGTTGGGGACGTTTCTGAAATGGGGGGATGACTCGGGGACAAAAGGGGATGGTCAACTGTCTCCGAGATGCATCAGGGATGTCTGGCCTTCACCGAGACGCATCCGGGTTGTCTGGCCATCCCTCAGATGCATCAGGGATGTCTGGCCTTCATTGAGGTGTCCTTGACTATCTCCTCTTTTCTAACACTTAAAAAAAAACCTCCTAGTTCTTTAAAATTTTTTTTGGTAGTCAGTTACTCAAATTTTCAATTTTGGTACCAATTCACACTAATGTAATACAACGAAAACACATAATTATATATTGGATCACCTATTATTTCCCTGAACCTTACTCTGCAATAATAATTTAAAATGTATACCAGATGCAGACCAAAAATTGATAGATTTTATGCATGACAACATTTACAATAATGACAATGGAAATGCTGGGAACAATACAGTGCCAAAAAAGTAAATCTAACAAGGCTCTAGATATGCTTACAGTAAGAAATCCATAAATTATGTTACATTGCACAGTGGTATAACAAAATGGAAAAGTAAACAAAAATTAATAGAAATCATAGTAAAGATGAAGCAATCATTTCTTTAATAACTCCTACATATGAACAAAAACAAACTGATAAAGTATATGTAGTTGTATTTTGTATTTATACAGATGCTTGAACATGTATCCAGAACCTTAAGAGTACCGCTAATATATGGTTGGGACAACTTGTACACAAATATATTAAATCTAATATATATATATATATATATATATATATATATATATAAACTTGGTGGAAGATAGTCACAAAGGCAATGATCTTTAGCATTTCTTTGAGCCTTAACATAACTTTTTTTTAGCTGTTAGAAACCCTAGAGTGTGAAGTCTAGTTTTGAAAATTCAAAATAAAAAAGAAAAAGAAATCTGAATCTCAACTACAGAAACAGAAACCTGAAATTTTGAATGCTGATAGAAATTTGTTTCTGTTTTTGTTTAAAGATTGGAAAATACAGGATTTCCATGATTAATCTAGTTGCTTAGAAATATGAGAGAAACAGACATATAGCACTACTGAAATTATTAATTCAGGGAACACTGAGAAGAAAATAGTTTATTTCGAGGAAGTATGTGTGCACTGTGACAACTCAGGCCAAAAGAGTGTCTAACTTCAGTTTGATTAGATAATTTGATCAAAACTCAGTCTTCCAGATGTGTGCATCAAAACTCCATTTTCCAGACTTGTGCATCGAAACTCCGTCTCTCAGACTTGTGCATCAAAACTCCTTCCAACCATGCATGCCATAATCTAATACCTAAGACTATCTGTAGCAAATTATCCACATCAGCTCTTTTGTTTTTCTTAGTGTTTACGGCATTTACATTGTTAGTAACAACTAAGAAAAATTCAGTATATCCAGTTGACATGACCATAAGTCTGTTACTAGCAGACTAGATAATGACTATCAAAATTCCTAATGATATATACAGACTACTAAATACTAATACTGAAGTGAACTTTCATCAGGTTTGTGGAATTGTGAAATAGCCATGTCATTTTATAAATTTAAACATGATGCTGCAAAAATGGTCAAAGAAAATCATCATTTAAAGTTATCATGGCTTAAAGGTACATATAGGAAACGTGGAAGGAACAATAATCAAACAGAATAACAAAGGTTAATATCCGAAGGCAATAATCAGTAATCAGCGAAGAACATTTCTTGTATCAAACAAGCAGTTACAAATGTGGTGCAACGTATGTATCTAATTGTTCACAAGAAGAGGAATTGCTTCCTGAAGCAGTGGCTATAGCAATAAGCTGCAAAGATATGAAATAAGTCCCAAAATTAATACAACAATAACAAGTGCAGGTAATGAGGCACTATATAAAGCTAATGAAGTAAATGAAGAATGCTTGGCAATTTACTTTCAGCAGCAGATCATAGAAAGAGAGAAGAAAGAAATTATATTGATGTCCACAAATGACCAATAATAGCTCAATGGGACTGGAACATACAAATGTTACAAAAGGGAAGTACCTGGGAAAATGGGGCCCTAGAATCAAAGCAAAGAAAAGAAAGAAATCAACAGAATAGGTAAGTGAGGATAAACCTAGCATGACATCCTGAAACAAGTACAAGTACGAATAGCTGTGTGAGGAGAGGACTTCTTAATGAAGTGGGAGCTGATGAAGTCCAAAGTTTGCAATCAAGACCCGGAAGCAAATACCATCAGGTGTCTGTACCTTGGCATGCATTTGAAGAAGGAGTGACATTAGCAAGGTTATTTTGAGAAAGAATACAATTAGACAAGGCCTGAAGATGGAGTTTTACTAAAGAAGGATTATGTTGAGTATCTTCTGTAGATTGTCATTATGGAAGAATTAGAAAGTAGTGACATTTACTCTAGCCAATGAATTTTCGTAAATGTAGATAGTTTATACAATGCAGTAGTATAGCAAAAAGCAGTTAATATTTATCAGTATAACACAGGCCTTGGGGTACCGGGGGACGAGGTGATGGCAGGACGAGTTCCTGGGATGGGGAAAAGGGCTTCAATTTGGGGATGGCAGTGGGGGGGGGGTGCTGTATATACTATATACTATACATATAGTATTTGAAATGCTAGTTATGAAAAGATGTATAACATTATAAGAAGTAAAATAACAAAAGTGCAAATGCCAAATACTAAATACTTGAATATTGAACAATGAAGTATGAACAATGGAACATTGCAGATTGAATTACTAATTAGAAATTAGAATACCAAATAAGATTGTCGGAACAGTGAATGGAAGATTTCTATTATCTCAAAATATCATAAAGATCATTACAATGAGTAGCATGATATCAAAACAAGTACGAAATTGCAATTAGAAAACATATTTTGTTTTTAAATTGCCTTTTTTAAGTGGCCGCCGACGGGGGACATGCCGAAGGTGTCCCCCACCTGTCCCAGGGGCGTCTGCATGTCCCCGCATCTCGGCGGTGTCCCGGTGGCTGGCGAGCGGCACAATGGTGGTGGTGGGGGGACGCCAAGTACCCGTCCCCCTATCCCTGGGACAACCTTGTATTGGAAACTCGGGTTTTTGGGGTGGGACATGTCCCTGTGTTTCACTGATATTTATTGTAGTGGGATGATTTTAATTTTACATTTCAATATATGAAAATGAAATAATTGAATTTTTTAATTTTTGATTATTGCCAATCTATAATATACCTTGTATATGATATCAGTAACAAAGACGCTGATTTTGTTTTTGGAATTTATAAGAATTTGTAAGAGATTTGATATCTCAAGTTTGACAAGGGCCTTTATAAGTAGATGGAAAAATCATCAGCTTGCTATTAATCTTGTCTTTGCTTGATTGGTAAGTTGAGATCATTTGAATTGAAAGAAAAATAACTTTCAAAGCCGTGATGACAACCTTTTCCATTTTTCCTTTGAAGAAGTTTCTTTATATTCATTATGAACTGTAGTTGTGTCCATGACAACTAGGACAGGACATAAGCCATGTCAGTTTAGATTCTAGAAACTTCCAGGAATAATATGGTATGCTAACGACCTAGAGCTTGCTTTCAAGGAGATATTGTTATCACTTTTTACCCATTTGATACTTAAAAGTTTGAAAACCTTCATTATAAAAATTTTCTGAGACAACATCCATCATGTAATTATGCGATGCTTTAAGCCAATGAGGCGTTAGTTGACTCTTTGTTGTGTTACTCGAAGGCCTTGACTCTTCATTATTTGGCATCACATAGCTATAGTTTGTGTGCTTTCAGATTTGTGCTCATCCGATTGTGGCAGTAAGTGGTCTCATGTATGAGAACCAAAGAAAACATAGGATAACGAAGTACCTTTGACATTGCATCAAATTACATCCAGAAAACTAGATTATAGGTTGATAGGCACAGATGTGTTGGTTCAAATTTGATTAACTCTTCTATTACTGTTTGGATCCAGTTTGTGCTTGGGTGGTGACAAAAAAAGAAAGAAAGATAATAAGATTGAAGGGTCTGGAAAGCACAGCAGGTAGAATAGCGAAGGATTAGAGCCAGAAAGGGGATCTAGACATGATGTAAGTAAAAAATGAAAAAGTGAGGATACCCTTAATGGATACATTGGAGGAGAACCGCAGAGAGAAGTGGAGACGAAGGAAGACTACCCAGGTAGAAAACTGAAATTCTGAGGTGTTAGTGTTAAATAATTCATTGGAGGAGCTACCAATGTTATTGTGTGTCACTGTAAGAGCACCAATCCCAAGCTGGAGAAAGCTCATTAGGAAAGTCCAGGGCTAAGTGGACTAGGCTGGACAATCCCAGGAGGCAATCAATTTTGATCGAAGCCAAAGAAGTGCCAGTACTTATGAGAAGCATGCATATGTGAATTTGTTGAGAGAAAAGGAGAGTTAATATGTAGTATTGAGAATCCTTTGTTTATACTAGTTTTATTTTGTATTACATTTTGTTTTGTATTGTTTACATTACTTGTAATAAGATAGGATGGGAGTGCTTTAGCACTAATGTTGTAAGTTCTGCCTACCAATCACATTGTTTGATTTTGGTGATCTTCTCCCATTCATGTAATCTGTCTGTATCTTGGCCAGGAGAAAAAATCTACAATGAATAAACCTTTAGGACTATGTTTCTTGATCTGAAAAATGGATCCAAGTAGCATGACATTGGGTGAGTTGATATTATTTCCAGTCAAGAACTTACTACAAGACTATATTGTTCACTGTATCCTTAGTAAGACAGTTTAAAAACCAGTATGTCATATCTCAAGTTGGAGGCAGCCTTGGGGTGTTCGAGAGCATCGCAAGGAGATTAGAAAACAGGTGTTTAGACATTGAAATTGAGCAGAAAATGAATGGAAATGAAAATGCCAGTTTGCAACAGGAGGCAGTTTTTTAAATGCTGCAGTGGTTTTGTGATCTCTGGAAATTGCAGGTGGTGGTTCACACAAATTGGACAAAATGTGGAATTTGAAAGGTTTTGACCTAATTTGACTCTCTGACGTTTGGACTTTATTTTGGTGCTAATGATGGATATGTGAAAGGGTTAAGAACACTTGAATTCCATTGTGCAAGGTTGGCTCTCAATTTTACCTTCCATATAGTCAAATTTTAGTGGTTGCTAGAGGACATGGCTTCTGTGTTGCTGGAAACATTTGCAGGTGTCAGGATCTAATTGAACTTTTGAAATATTTACAATTCATTTATTAGACATTGTAAATATTTATTTATGACTGGATATTAGTGGCGTTAAGAGCAAAAGCTCACTCTTCTAGAGTATTCTTCTCTTTTGTGGGTTCTTTAGGTGTATTTGCATATTCAGTCCTTTTCGATGGCATGTTTTTTAGTTTTGTAGATGTGTTTTTTTGTTTTGCATGCGTTTTGGCAGTATTGAACATGCAAAATCGAATTTCAACTAAGTTTAGGGATGCGCACCCTGCTGGTGCGCATCGGATCCGAATGGCTTGGGTCCAGATGTTTGCTTCGGATGTGCATCCCGGACTGTGGATGTGCACCGGATGCACAACCAGCACATCCACAGCTCGGGATGCGCATCCAGAGTGCGTTTGAGCGGATCCATGGGCCAGTCATGTTTTGTGACTTAAACTCATTAAAAAGTGAATTTTTTGGCTTTCTTTTTGCTCAATACCCTAAAATGGTCCTTTATGAGGCCATTCAACCTAAAAACATATCATTTTGTTTGCTCTTTTGCTCTCAACTCATTTTGTCTACTTTTTGGCATTTCGAAGGGCAAGTGGTTTTTTTAAAAGGGGATCATTTGTGGACCTAAAATGGCCCTTTATGAGGCCATAACATGATTTGCACCATGGAGTTTTGTGTTATTTTGAAGGTCTTAATATGGTCTTGGTGGCAGGGGCTTCGCCTTGTATCTTGAGACTCCATGAAGGGTGCTGCCCCTCGACCCCCGCAAGGGGCACTGTCCCTTGACCTCGTTGGGGGCACTGCCTCTAGATCCCTGAAGGGGCGCTACCCCTTGACCCTGTTGGGGGCATTGCCCCCAAACCTCCATTTGTTTTTTAAAGTACACTAAAACTTTGAGTTTGCACAATATGTGTATTTGATGATGTTATTGTGTCTTTAAAGTTTAAGGTTTATTCAATTGGCATTTAATATTTATGTTTGGCATTGGCATTGATCAATTATGAAGTATCATACTATTAAATGATTTAGTTTTACAAATCTGTATGTTTCTTTAATTTTTTGGTACACACACACACAGAGACACACACATGTACCCAAACCCCAAAAGTTTTTGCACATACCCACGTATTGGGTTCTCGTACCCATACTTGTATCCGAACCAGTTGCAAGAGGCAAAGAGGGCTTCAATGATGTTTTGATCCTTTATAGGTATTAAAAACTCATTCAATTTGTTGAAAGGGTTCCAATTCATCCATTTGACATTGTAAACAATTGACATGACTGAATATTAGTGACATAAGAAGCAAAAGCTCACTCTTCCGGAGTTCTCTTCCCTTTGTGGTGCATGGTATTGGAACTCAGACTCAGGAAGCCATTTCTTCCCCTAGCTTCGGACTTGGCATCAAAGCTCAGCAATTTAAAATAATATATAATATATTAATATATGATAAAAATGCACTTTTTTGTTTTGTTAAAAAATTCCAAGGTTATTTTTTCAAAATTTTCAGACTTTGCCCAAAGAAAAAATAAAGGCCAGCATAGGGTGTTACTGTTAATAGTTGTGACGTCAGTTTTTTTTAGATTGCATATAAGAAAAAATAGGATGAGTTGCACTAGCTCTCAAGTTGTACTTTATGCTTACAAATCCCACTGTTTGATTTTGGTTATCTTCTGGCAAATGAATAATTTCTCTTTATCTTGACAAGCATTAACAACAAATGAAGAATACACCTTTATGGTTTATTCTTATGTTTTCAACTCAGTTTCTGTTATCTGTGATACATAGTTATTTGCCTTGATATGGTAATTATCATTATGGCAATTCCCAAATTTACATGATACAATGCACTTTATTTCCCTGAAAGTATGAATTGTTTAAGTTCCCACAGATATCAGACAGCTTTATGCAAAGTTGCATGCAAATGGACACATACAAATACGGATACAGTATCGGATACAGATACAGCCATTTTTTAAGACCCCCAATATGGATACAGCTTGGTACGATATTAATAAAAAACACATACAAATATTTAACACAATTTTCTAAGTTATTTGAGCATATTTTCATTACTTCAAAAGCAATATAGACACATAAATGCTACATAAATAATTATAAGTTAATTACACATTACAATATGCAAACATAGTAGAGTTGCATTGGAAGATAACCGAAAAATGAAATAAAAAAACATTTCATTCGTCTTTCTCATTTGGTGTAGGTTTTGTTTATACCAAAAATAAATTAAAAAAATTGCATGAATGATGTTTTCCTAAATTAAATTTGGGAAGATTTACGTCAATTTTTTTAAAATCAAATCACATAGTATTCTGCTGGGTTGGAAAATCAAGGTTTTTTGGGCACATATGGGTACAGTACTGGACATGTATCCGGGCCGTATCTGGTACATATCCAAATTGGATATGGGGATACGCACGGCCAAGGAGGGATAGAGGAGTTTCCAGCTACTCTGGCTTTACGCTATGCCACATTATTTGAAATTGAATATTTTCCCTCTCTAAACATCAAATATTTCAAGGCCTCTGTTCCAGATTGTCTTTTTTGTTTCCATAACTTCTTGTCCAGGCTCGCCATTGCAAATTTATCTTGGTACAGTAATTACAGTAGTAAATAAATGTCTCTGCCCAATTCTTTGTTGTATGCTTTAATACATTTTCTGTGCTTTGTATGACAAATTTATCTTCGTTTGTAACTATGGTAATAAATATTTAACCATTTGCAGTTATTCCCAGCATTACATAATGCATAGTATGAAAATATTGTAATTTATTTTTCTTCAGCAAGAATTGGTATAATTGTTATTAATTTTTGTCCATAGTTGGAAAACTCAGACTCGGCAGCCCAAAAAATTGGACTTGTACTCGAACTCCAAAAGAATTAGGAAAGGACTTGGCAAAAGAAGAAAATAACAATTTTACAAAAAACAATTTTTTTTAATGCATTTAGAGAACACGAGCCATAATTGAAACATTACACTCTATAGACCTGTTTTGAGCAATAACAAATAACAAATGAGAAGAAAAGTAAAAAAAATCAAATTTTAAAGTTGACTGGGCATTTTTAGTCTGCAGCGAGAGTCCATCTGCAGGACTTGGGAGTACTGATGTTGGACTCGGGCGAGTCCTGAGAAAAAACTCGGGAGTCCAAGTTGAGGACTCACCTGGACTCAGCTCCCAAGTCCATGGTGGGTCAACTTGGCTCACTCATGGACTCGCGAGTCCTTCCGAGTCCGAGGCAAGTCCTCCGATTTTTCCATCTATGATTTTGTCCTCTAGCGAAGTGGCTTTGTATTTCACCACATTACATACGAAATGAAACCTTTTTCATTTTTCCTAAAAGCTACATGTCACTGATGTTTAGATAATAATAGTTTGATAATTGAAACATTTTAGAGTACGTCAAATTTCCAGAGTCCTAGTGAATTAGTACATACAATTTCCAGATCCAACTGTGTATGCTTTGTTTTCCGTCAATGTTTTGGGTCACACTCTGTGATCCAGCATTTTAGAATCTTAGATGTTTTTAACTAATTTAAGCATCTAGTTATTTTTCTGATAATAGCTCTGTTTCTTCAGAACTGGTTATTAATAAGTATGTTGTTTTGCAGGTCAAAGATGCATCTTAAAAATGGATCATCATTGTGTATGGGTTGTCAATTGTGTTGGTGCTCGCAATTATAAGTTCTTTCTTCTTTTCTTGGTATGTCCTTTTTGAGTGCTCTTTCAAAATTCACCCTCAGTACAAAATACTCACATTTTTACTTGGAGATGTCATGTGATTGGTTCTGAATAATAAAGCTTTATACTTTCACAATTTATAAGATTTTTCTGCTTGCCTTAATAAGAATTTCTAGCACACAATTAAAAAGTCTGAAATGATTTGCTTTTGCTTTGATTTCAAATTTTAAGAACAATAAATGAGCTGCAGGAATTGTTTGTTTGCTCCATTTATGGAAGTCATATTTCATTCATATCTATTCATCTTCATTTGAATCTTACAAGAATTGAATCATGCCATATAAATTACATTTCTTGTTTAAATGTTGGGATTTTTGCATTGATCATACGAGTCTTAGAGAACTGGAAGAAGCAGGTTCTTGGTGTTGCTCAGTGCCTTAGTAGCTATCTATTTGGTCGATTGGATAACAAAATTGGCTCTATTTTTCTGCTCTTAAGAGCATTTTCTGTTGTCTGCTGCATGTTTATTGTTTATCTTAATTGTCCATATTAAGCTATTTTTGATGTCAATGCAGATTTATACATTTTTGGAGACGATGTTGGACACAATCGTTCTGCTACCACACTTCATTAATTTCTTCAAAGATGCAGAGAACCATTCTAGTTCATCTAGCAATCTAGCAACCACATTTCTTGCATTTAGTAAGTCTGTCCTTTATTTATCCAGGTTTTAGTATTGTTCAACTCAGGTGACATTTTCCCCGAGTTTGCTAGCTTGTTTACTATGCACCAAGTATTTAAATTCATTTGTGTTTCATGCAGTTCTTAATGTTGCCTTTGCTCTGAGTTTGCTTGGGTTTCTTATCTTGCACACATCTTTGGTGATGGCAAATACAACTACAATTGAGGTGAGTTACATAATTACTGTCATTATGTCATATCTTTTTTTCAGTTAAACAAATATTTGATGCATTTGATGCTTTACTATTCCAGGTTTATGAAAAGAAGAAATCAAGTAGATGGCGATATGACATGGGTAAAATGAAAAATTTTGAGCAGGTGGGTGCTATTTGGATATGCTTGTCTGTCATCTATTTACCTACTGACATTACTGACTGGATATCATAGCATATACATTTCACTTGGCTAACACAAAGCCTATATTATTATACAAGGTTTTTGGAACACGGAAGCTATATTGGCTGTTTCCACTGTATGCAGAAGAGGACATTGCAAACATGCCCATGCTTCATGGACTTGACTTTCCAATAAGGCCAGATGTTGAAGAATAAAAATAAATACCTCTCATCATTTAGAGTTTGAATGATACAGATTACTATCTACGTGCTTAATGAGATCATAAAATAGCATTTTGATGCAAGGTTGAGAAGTCAGTTTTCCAACATCTGCAATTTGATTCGAATCTCATGTTTTCAGCATATATTGTAAGTTCCTATAATTATGAATAGCAAGTCATTTGGCTGAAGTAATGTTTGCATGTTTCAACTCTGGTCAGTCAAAGTGGTGGAAGAAAAACGGATGAATTCATGTATTGCTTCCACTACAGACAGGGTCAGGAAGAGGAAGAAAATGGATGGTTTATTTTGAGTTAGCTCACACATCACTCTTGATTGACGGTGTTCTATGCAAGTACTATAATGTAAAATACTTACTATGGTGGTTTTGCATAATGGATGATCATGTGCACGTGCAATACCAGTTTAGCACATTCATGAATTTTTGTGTCTTATCATTTTAGGAGAATATAGAACCTTGCTATAGCAATGGATCGAGGGTCAGTTGGGGTCAAAATTCACAAAGGTTTAGTTACAGAAAAATGTAATGCGTTTTGACCTTAACTTATAGCCCGAGGGCTTGATATTAGAAATGATTATTCAATATATTGTTTTCTGGTCAAATTCAGTGAGTGATTTCTGAATCGTACTTTCATCAAATATTGAATTCGTTTTTGTCAACTAAGATGGAAAATATTTAATTGGAAAAAGGGTGAGCATATTTGTAGCTTGGCCATCAAAGCCACTGTTCCTGCTGCCACAACAGCATACAAGTGTCTTTCATCAACAGAAAAATTACAATTCAACGTCTGAGAATGTGGATGGCTACAAAAAGGGGGCTTGGATAAATATGAGGTCAATGTGCCAACGACATAACATTGGCAAAGGCAAGGGAGGGATATCTGGTCAATGAACACAGACAATGGCAATCCACAACTTGAATATGCTCGCTGTTGTTTTGGTTGGTTAGCTGCAAAATGCATTGGTCCTTGCATGTCCATCTTATTTATTTTTTTGCTTTAGATATCTAATATCGACTACAGTTGTAAATATCATGGATAATAATGCTTTCTTGAAGTAAAAGACCAAGGGAGGAAACAAAAATAAGAAAGGCCTTGTGAAATTGCCCAACAAATTTATCATGAAAATTTTTTAACCATCAGAAATAATGTATGTGCCTCTGGCAACTAAAGGCAATGTACAACACTTCGGGAATGGCCATTTTGGGATGCAGACTTTTGGACATTAAACAGAAACAATCATTTAGTAAGATTGCTGCATCTCACCCACTACTCAAGTGAAAACTGTAAGACCCCCTTTCTAATAATAGTGTGTTTGTATTGAACTATAGCAAGCCAAAGAAATTTGCATAACAAGGGCCTGGGCGGGGAGGAAGAAAGCAAGGATGAAAATGGAAGACTAAAGAAGACAAACTTGAGAGGCGAACTACAGGTAACCTCAAAAAGAAACATGGTTGCATATTATTATCTAAAGTATCGAAAGGAAAGACAGACATTGAGAGACTCCAGGGAGTCATGATAAATTTTGTATCTATTCACCCAATGTCTCATTTATTTTAGGGATAGGAGATTGAAAAGTTGTTACACCTCATTGCTTGTGTGCACCTCAAGAACTTTTGTAGACTTTGTTTTTCAATAGTATATATCCAACATTTTAAACATTAGAGTGCTATGGAGCTGAGAAACGGAACATTGACTCATTTACACGATGTCTTCATTGTAGTGGTGATGCTCTCTTTCTAGTATAGTTAATGGAAGTTTATGAAATAGTTTTTGAGTAGGTAACATTCTCTAAATTTTTTAGACATTGCAGCATGTTATCATCCTCCATAGCTTGAGTCTCTTTGACGCCCTTCATGAAACTATGTAGGGTGCATAAGTATTAATCACAATTAGCACTCTAATTGGTGTAAGGTAAGTGGTGAGGTTATCGGGATAATGATGGTTGCATTGACCTATATTGGTCTGGCCTACGAAATTCTTCTCTCTTAAAGATTTGTCAATGCAAATTGGTTGGAGTTAGTACGCAGAACCTAACTCCATTTGCTAGGGAAGCTGCCACTAAAACTTTCATAAATGTACAATGGTGGCTTTATAGGTATGATATTAAGCTATTGCAAAATAAATGCAATGCAAAAAGAAACCAACACTATCAAAGGATGGAAATAGAGCTTCTTTAGCTTTTGTTACATGCTATAAAATTTCATCTAGAATAATGTAGAGCCTTGGATGGACATGATCTTTAAATTAACCATTGGTTATCAATCTAATCTAATATGAATATTATGGAGAATTTGTCAAACCAAGACGAAAGAAACAAGTTGAAGGTAAAAGATCTCCTAGATTTGCACATTGTTTTTATCTTAAAAACATAAAATTTCAAATATACTTATAAACATACAATGTGAGTAGTTGAAAGGAAGTTGTTTTGCTTTTATAATAAAAGAGGTAGTTGTAAGAAATAATTACCTTGTAACTACTTGTTTAGATGATAAAGTAACCCTAAGTAATTTAAGAACATTAGAGTTAAGGTCAGGTTGGTCGACTATGGACATAAAAACATAACAAAAAGTGTCATCAAGCTCTACAATAATCTCAATTCTTCTTAACAATAAGGACTTAAACATGAAGGGTTTTCGCTTGGCGTTGATCTTTACCATTGTGGCCAAGGTGAACAATCAAACTCCTGGAGTGATTTTCATGAAGGATGAGCTGATCAATATTGATCTTTATTCTTAAGTTTTCAACATGTGTCTACAAGGGAATTACATGGGAGGAGAGACCATTTGATTGCATTGGATGAAAAAAATATGTTTCATTTATAAATAAATTGTCAAGAATGGAGTTAGGAGCAATGGATGTGAACCTTTTTATGAGGGTGGATATTACCTGAAGTTGTTCTCTAGAATGGTAGCACTTGAGAATTGTAAGGTTAAAGAAACATCATAGAGGATCTAATGGCTTCCTCTAAGGGTGAGGATTAAGAGTTGAACTAAGCTCTTGAGAAATTGACATCAATGCTAAATGGTTAAGAAACATCTCTAAGTTCTCAAGAATAATATTATTGTAGAATTGTGAGGTCAAAGAAACATAATTGAGGATCTAATGACATTCCCTAGGGGTGAAAGGTTGGACTAAGCTCTTGAGATGTTGACATGAGTGCTAAATGGTAAAGAAACATTCTTAAAGTTGTTCTCTAAGAATTGTTGCATTGTAGAATTGTAAGGTATTAGGATTAAAACATCATCGATGATCTAGTGAAATTCTTTAAGGGCAAGGATGAAGGGTTGAACTAAGCTCTTGAGAAATTGACATCAATGCTAAATGGTAAAGAAACATTCTAAAGTAGTGTCTAGGTTCTTTCGTAAAAAAATCCATTGAAAGTGTGATTTGAAGAATAAATTATCTTTCTTAATGCATTCATCATATTACACAATGAACCCAAGGTTGTGAGAAAGCCTTAGTGAATATAAGTCATTTTTCTTGAACAATCATTCAATGATTTGTAATATACCATAAACATGAGAGAATTTATTGACATGTTGGAAACTATTTGAGAGATATTTGTGCCCTATTTCAAGAGTAACATTGTAATCCTACTTAGAAAATCGAATTGACATTTTATAAGGTGTTATAAGAAAATAGATAGATTCTTTGGAACTATGTGATTAGATCACAAATAACCATTGATCCTTGTTTGGTTTAAAGAGACACATTTTAATTGGGAAGTAGGACTAGCTATGACAATCTTACCTCGTGATTATGTGAGAATCCTCATAATAGGGTAGTTTATCCATCATCATCACATATTGAAAGCATCCTCCCATAGCTTGAGATACGTCTTTAGCATCTTTCCTCTAGTATCAAAGTGATTTGTCCTTTTTTTTAATAATGACTATCAAAATGTATAAGATTTGGACTTAAATTAGCTACCATATGATTGCCTTTGCATTTGAATTGTCTAACTTTGATAGGATATGTTGGCATAGTTTTGGTTAAAATTCAAACTTTGATAGGATATGTTGGCATAGTTTTGGTTAGGGTCTCTTACTAGGTAGCCCAATTCCACATCCTTAATAGAGAACATAAGCCTACAATTCTAGAAACAACATATATTCCATCATTCATTCAAAATATCATTTACAATGATTACTTGTAGAACAAAATTTTCTTATTTACCATCTATTTACCATCTTTCTAATGTTATTGTTCTTCTTTGAAAATCTCTTCCATCCCTATTGCTCCTCTAAAATCTCAACTCGTGGCTTTTTGTGATCATGGTGGCTATATCCCATTTGATTATAGGAGTTGCATGTTTTTTTCTCCTCTCTTTGGTCTAGAAACTCCTTCAATTGTTGGTTTCCATTCTTTTTATATTTTGGCATATTGTAGATTAACATTTTGCAAAGTGACCCAAATATCAGTTGCCATGTGCCTTCATCTAATTTCTCCTTTCACATGCAAGTAATCTACCTCTTTCTTTTGCCAACAGTGGCATGTTGTGATGGTTAAGTTGTGTTGTTCTCACCATCAAGGTTCAAATCCAATTGGGGATGAGGTCTCCCATTTGTGGCCTCATTGATTCACATCTTCAGGTCAAAGCGTTTACCCTCTTTTAAAAAAAAAATCTACCTCTTTGTTTTTCTCTCCACATATGGGGAATTTTCCTTCATTGAGGTTTAACTCTAGACCTTCCTTCCCATGTTCAAGCTTCTTTTTAATCATCACTTTTCTCTCTTTAATCCCAATCGTGGCTTTGAGGTTCTCTAACAACTAGTGTCTTGCTTTCATACTTGTCAAGGGGATAATAGCATTACTAGAAGCCTGTCACACATGGACTTGCTTATTCATGTTTCAAGAATCCTTTGGAGCTTATGATTTTTACTCTATAGACTTGTGGATCAAGTGTCAAACTTCTTTATAAATTTGTGCCTTTCATTGGTCATCAAAGAAAGGCTTCTTTTGAAGACTTGAAACAAACTTGCGCTTTTGGAAGTGTCAAGGCTCATCAGGACTCCTTGTACTTTCCTTTGTTGATTGAAGCTTTGAGCTATTGTGGGAACTTGAGCACTTCTCTTTGATTATTGACAATTTCCTTTTGATTAGGTGATGCTCTCCTATATAAACTAATGATTTGAGGTTTTCCAGTATTGCTCTACAACTTAGGGATATAATTAGCATGACATTAAGCTAAGGGAAAATAATAGGCCTTTTATTTTCCCTTGGCTTAATGTTACACCTCCCTTCCAATGTGGAATAGGTCACCATAACATTGGTAAATGAAACATAAAAGGAAACCACAATGCAACATGGTCTTCGACCAACTATATATACCTTCATGCCTTTTGAATGACTATTTGATAATTGCACATTGATTGTGGTTCTTTTCTCTTCATCTCAACAATCAATTCATTTCACCTTGTTGCAAATAATCCCAAAGACCATTTTCTTGTAGTTTGTGCCAATTTCCTAAACATGATATGACTTGACCATTTGACTCCCATTATTTGTCCTTCAACAGTATCAAGTCACCTAGCAATTGTAAACCAAGTATTTGGTTTTTGGTCTGGATTTCCTAATTCTGGCCTAATAGTTAGTGATGTTGATTTCTTCATCCTTGTATAGTTTCTCATTGTTTCCCTATATTGATTTCATTTTGGATGAATAATGATAGGGCCCTTATCTACAAGCCTCCTACATAAAGAAGTGGGTTCACTCTGTATCATAGAGGACAACATTATGCAAATAGAATTCA